>APFE030957691.1:0-36848 GCA_000404065.3 Pinus taeda | reverse complement strand
CGCGTCCAAATACGCGGGTCACCCATTCATGGGGTGCGTACCCCAGTGCACACATTCCAAGGCAGTTAAGCGCCCACACGTGGGGTTTCTCAGTGGTATTTAGCCAACAGTATTGGGTTATCATGGTTTTGGCCTACGGTATTGATTATTTTATTATTATTATTGAGCCCCATGATCCTTGATTTGAGGAAGAGCTAGCCTATATAAAGCAAAGGAGATCATTTGGCTTGGGTATCTTTTATGTCTTTGAATATCTTAAGATCTGATCTATTGGGTTCTCGGTTCTTAAAAGATTGATTTATAAAGGAGAAGTCAGAAGCGAATTGGCGAAGGGTGATCCTTTGAGCACAAGTTCAGATCTGAGCATCTGAGGTTATTTCAGCCCTAGTCCAAGGTACGCAGAGGCGCCAAAGGTTCAGTGCAGGGCTACGCAGAGGCGCCGAAGGTTCTGTGCGTGGGTACGCAGAAGCGGCGAAGGCTCAGTGCGTAGGTACGCAGGGCAACGGTGGTTCAGGTGCGTGCTTTCTGTAGCAGCACGCGGCGCGATTATTCTTCTGGGTGCGTACTTTTTGAGAAGTACGCGGCGCGATATTGTTTTTGGGTGCGTACTTTCTGAAAAGTACGCGGCGCGATATTGTGTTTGGGTGCGTACTATACGCAGGTCAGTAAAAGGAGCAGTGCGTGGCCACGCAGTCCAGAAGAAGGAGATCTGCGGGTATACGCAGAGAAGCAGAAGGTCAGCTGCGTAGCGACGCAAGCCAGTAAGGGAAGAACAACGTATCTATGTTAAGATCTTCTGTTGGTTGAATTTTCTGTTGAAAGGAGTTCTGGGTTCTGTTCTGTTATTGTTGATCTGGTTATTACAGCTGACTGTACTATTTACATATACTTGATGGTCATTTGATGTATATGGATCCAGTTTGAAAATTTATGAAAAGTGGTCCTTGAAAAGAAGTAGGGGTTGTAGCTCCCTTCCAGGAGAGACTGGAAAACGAGAGAGAGTTGTAGCTCTCTGCAGGTTGCAGCCTGCGTACTGGTAAAGGACTGCACCAGTACAAGACCATTGTAAAAGGAGTTTCTAATTTGAAAGAAGATAGAGACATTGCAGCAGGTGGTTTTCATCCACATTGGGTTTCCACCTTATATCTGGTGTTCTTTGATGTGACTGTCTTTTTTTCTTGTTCATGCTCATTGTTTATGGTATTGGTATTATGCAAAAATAATTCAAAGTATAAATAAGAAAGATTTGGTAAAAGAATTAAATAATACTGATTCACCCCCCCCTCTCAGTATTATTGTCAACAAGTATCTCAGTATTTACCACAATCCAATATCGGATCACTAGGCCTTAATCCGAGACAAGTCTCTTAAGATTTACTACAATCCAAACCCAGATCACTAGGCCCTAAACTGAGACTCCTCCCTCAGGATTTACTGTGTATCTCGCCAAAACTAGTCAAGGGATTCCTAGGCCTTTGGGAATGAAACTTGAGACCACCTCTGCCCCAGGTTCTAAAATCCATATGGAAAACCAAAGCTCAAAAACTGAAATAAACATCCCAACACAATGGCATTTGGAAAAAGGCAAGGCTAGGCTGAAAAACCACTGTCATAACCTGACCATCGACAACAAGATAACCATACACCAACATGAAAAGCCATGTATTTCCAAACCAGCTAGGAAATCACACATGAAATTTTTTACTTACAAGTATTCCTCCTAAAGCTTCTTGATTCTACTTTTCCTTCCTTGATCCTTGCTTTCCTTCCTTTCTTCTCCCTGCTTTTCCTTCCTTGATCCAAAGCTAGAGTGCTCCAAGAAACCTCTAAGTGACCAAGAGGGAGAGAGAGAGATAATAATGAGAGAGGTCCAAACTTGAATTGACAAAAGGTTAACAATGACTAAGCTTTCCCATTGATCCTCAGAAGCCTTTTTATCAATGAGGCCTCTAATTTCTTCATTTTCCATTATTTTCCTTCAATGTTCTCCTCACATGCAACCAGTGACCTTTCACCTTACTTTTCTCCTAATTTCCTTTGTTTACATAAATAAATTTTCCAAAAATGTATTTTTTCCTTTTAATGCCTTTGGCTTTGCCATTTTTCCTTAGCCAAAAACACACATCCAATGATGCCCACTAGGATACCTTTGCCCAACATTCAGCTTGGAATATGTGTCCCTTACCCGTGGTCTTATTTTTCCTTTAATAACTTTTATTAAATGAACTTTTCACTGGGGTTGTTACAATTAAATTGTAGCAAGAAAAGTCTTCATTTGACTTGTTCCTTATTCAAACAGAGAAATTTGAATTTCCACATGAGGAAGATGACTTGAGTCACACTTGGTAGATGTAACCTAGCCAAGTCATTTAGTTAAGTTAGAAAATTCGAATTTGTGGCCAAGAATTAGAGTTGTGCATCTTTCGATTGCTAAGTTCTAGCAATATAGTGGAGTTATTGTTAGTGAAACTCAGTTATCTGAGCTTTAGTCATGAATAGAGTGATTAGGAGTTCATGTGAGTAGTTGTAACTTGTTGGATTAGGTTGGGCTGACCCAAGTTCAAATTTTACTGTGCACCAACAAAACCCTCAACTACCGGCCCTCTCGGTAACAACTTGCAAGTAGATCACAGTATCACCTGAAGTGATTATGGAAGGTTGCAAAATTAGGTTTTTGCAACCTCACGGATCTTGCAATGTGACACTTTTGTATTTTATTTATGCTTTAACACTTACTTACTACTTCACATTCACAAAGTACTTTGCACTTATACTTTACTTCACAGAATTACATTTATCACTTAACATATCATAAATATTCATAGATTTCACAGTACTATAACAAAATGCATATAATAAGAAAATTAACACATGAAGACATAGATTTTACCGTGGTTCATCCCAATGTGGGACTACGTCCATGAGAACTGTTGCTTATAATGGAGAATTTGGTACAACAAACAGTTCTTCCCTGTGCACACAGCTTGAGGGTGTCTACGCACTAAGTTATAGATGGTCTGTGCACTCATCTGTAGACTCAAGCCTCTGTGCACTTAGCTGTGAAACCTTTCCCCTTTCTCTGAAGTACAGATCAATAGAATACCACCATAAACATAGATTTCGATCAATACTTTAATGCCTTCCTTCTTTATTATTCATCCCTATATATATTATTACATGAGGGATTGCTTCACTATATTACCATGGACCCGATACCATGGTTTCCAAAATACAAGGGACTATGGTCTAAAACCCTTCATCTTATATAATATTATAATTTTTTACAAAAAGGAAGGGGCTTTGCAGTGAGTTTGTTGTGCGGTCCTTGTGTGCTCTGCTACATGGTCCACTTCATACTTTGTATTACACGTTTTATCCCAAAAATTAGGCTTCCTTTCCCACAATATACCAAGTTGGGTTGCACCCAAAAGGCCCCCAACACTCACCTGTGACTCGTCTCGAGTCACTAAAGTGTTGTGCCTTTGATATTTTCTACAATGTTGTTATAGGCATGGTTGAATTGTTGAAGCAGTTATCTCATCTATTTATCCCTGCTAAGTGCTTCCTCCAACAATTCTTCTGTTACATGCTCTACAGCCTTCTGTAGCAATGTTGCTTCCTTATGTCGAAACTCCAGAAGATTCTCATCTAATGTATGGGAGAGCTGAAGGGCCCCATCCCGCTAAGGTTGAGTTCTTTCTAGAAATGTCTACTCTTCCCTCTTCATCTCTTCAATCCTCTACAACTTCTTCACTTCATTGATCTTGCGAGCTTCTGTGATATAGGCAATGTCTTCACAACTACTCGACTTTCCTCTAACTATTGTTGATTTTGCTGCATCTCCTCTTGCAATTTCTAATCATTTGGATCTTCTTATAGGGAATTCCAAATCTGCATACTCTCGTCTAGTAGTTTGTTGTAGTCCGCCAATGCTGCAGAGGTTCTAACCATGACTAACTTTAGGTTAGCCTCCCTCTAGTCTCTTACATCCTACGACATAGTTGGCTACAGCTTCAATTGCATCTCACTGATTTGGACTTCGTATTCAAACTGTACTGCGACAAATTTATCCTTCTTCTCCTTGAATGTGAGGCTACAATTTGCAGCCTTTGCTTCTAATTATTCCTCTTCGCGGACCTCCATGTCTGGAATTCCCTTACATGTTGTTTCTACTGCATCTTTTAGTTGCTGATATTATTTTTCTATTTGATCTCTCTCTTGTATTGTTTGGTCAAGATTTTATGACAGCACAACCCACTCCTTTTCCACTTGTATGTTGAGTTGTGATGTGCACTCTTCCCTTAGTTTTAATTCCTCTATCATCTCCTCATGTATCTTATGTAACCTTGGAAGTGACATTGTTGCGATGTTCATGTTTATACATGTCCACTCCCTGGCCTGCTGTTGAATTTCTGCTGACATGAATTGTAGAGCCACTGCAAGTATTTTTGTTAGCCTCGCTGCAAGGGTAGGAATAATCAACCTTCCTTCTGTAATCCCTTCCTGTATTTGTGCAGGTTATCTAATTGATAATGCCAAAATATTCAACTCTGTGATCCTTTCCTGTATAGCTGTGATAAGCTCATCGTAGCAATATTCCACCTTGTTCCAAGATTCCATTGTGATCTCTTGAACCTTATCTCCAATTTGGTCCAAGTCACCCTCAGTGAGAATCATTGGTGTAACCTCCTTTGACTTATTTACCTTATTCTTCTTTCTGGCCTTGGTGGAAGCTTCACCTTTGCTCTTCCTTTTCTCTGCGAAAATTTCTTTGTTTCTACCTTCTTTATCTGCTTCGTCGTATCCTCGCCTCTTTGAGGTTCCTCCTCATGTTCTTCATCACGATGTTCTTTTTCCTCTTCCTCTTCCTCTGCTTCCTTCTCCTTGTCTTTTCCACTGCCTTTGCCATGGTACAAAGTGTCCATATATTCTTCTTCTGTTTCGCTGTCTCCTACCTCCTCCAGTGGAGTCATCCAATTTGAAGGCCATGTCTGCACTACTTCTAGTAGATCATCCTTTTTGACCATATATGGAAATGCATGTCATTGCTTCTTCACATCTTTGCATGCCTTATGTACAATATATGAAAATCCGCCTTGAATCTCGCCACAGGGTTGTACTGTTTGTCAAAACTTGGCGAAAGACATGCATATTGGTTTAAAAGCATGTGTGGATCCATCTGGTATAGTATAAAAAATATCATGTTTTTCTATGCACGTGATGGTTGAGTGGTATGCCACAGTGAAGCATACCTCGCGGCCTCGCATACATCTTCTTCTATTAGAGGAAACTGTATATCCTCTGGTTCCTTCCATGCCAACATAACAATGATCAATAGTAACTAGGTATAATGGAAAGATGTAACTTTCTCCTGGAATTCACAACAGTTGTCTAGGAATTCCTTAGACAAATATGCAACCCAGATATACTCGACTCCATTTGTACATTGCGCGGACAAATCCACCTCTGGCACAGGGAATTAATTTGTGTGACACTTCCTCATAATCTTGCCAGCCATAATATATGCCACGAAGCAGACTGCTTGGTCGTTGATATAGTTTATGTCATAGCCCCTGTTTCCTTTGACCAACCCATACTTCTTCATATTCTTCACTACAAGATGGTCCTAATCCTTCCCCACAAAATCCTCCATGGGGTTCCACCCCTGGTACGATAATCTAGTGATCCTCAAGATCAACATTTGTTCTATGGGGATTTTGTCCCCCATCCACAAATGTCTGTCATGAATTAACACCAATAATTGGCACGCACATGCTGTGTTCGTTGAACTCTTGTTGAAGTGAAGTGCATTTAACATGTTGTGTAGCCTTGACTGTGCCAACCCATTTTCCCACTGTTGTGGCTCCAATATATTCACTCCGCTATCTAGGTAATGGACCTGCTGCAAGTATTGGTCTGATGCGAACTATGGGTACTTCATTCTCTCATTAAAATCATTGTTTGTAAAATTTAGTTGCGGAATCTTTCCTAAAATATCTACTTTAATTGACACATCCTCCATCAATAATGGTGTGAATTTCCCATACTTCGCGTCTTTGGCATCCTTTACAGGCTTAGCATTTGGCTTCCTTAGCAGAATATATGAGGGCAGAGGTGAGATGAACGTTGCACCACCTTTCTCCACCTAAATTTGCTCCACTTCTTCTTCAATGTCGACTTGTTGAGGTTTCTTCTGAGGCTTCACATGTTTGGCAAGCTTCTTGTCCTAATTTTTCTTGGTTCTTACTTCCTTGGGTTGCTTGTGCCTTGGTGATGTCTGGGACTTCTGTAGTGGCGATGCTGCTACTGAGGATGTTGCTTCTATGAGTGGTGCAACTGGTGATGTTGTAGGTGTATCAGTGGTTGTTGTGGCAGTTGATTCCATAACACCTTTTAAACCTTTCTCGTTAAATAGTTGCACAAATTCTTTAATCGACAGGATATTCATGCAAGAAATCTCTACAACTTCTTCGCACTATTACTCTCTAAAACTCTCGATTCAGTAAATTTCTTAATCTGATTAGGACTTGGCTATTTATAACAATTACTATCTTTGAACCTCATCATTAGATTTTATTTTTTCCTGATTTTGTCCACATTTTATCATTAAATGTGTATCTATCTTTAAATTCTTTCAACTGTCATCTTAAATGAAACTTTACGACTATCTTTTCCATTTTATCAGTCATATTTCTACTTTTCCAGTGAACTTCGACATGTCCCCTACTGTAGCACACCTCTGTCTTATGTCATGGCTTTCTGCGAACTTCGACATATTTCCAACTCCAGCAAAGTAATTTCTTTATTGAAGCTCTTTTTGCAACATAGTTTATAGTCCAATGTCCACTTTCAACTGCACTTGACACTAAGAATTTCCTTCTTTATTCTTTGGGGTGAAGTTTTAGGGACAGGGTTGTCCCTGTACAAATTCAATATACTGCCATTTACTTTTCCTTGAATTAATTCTCCATTTAACTTTTCTAACTGCACTACTATTAGAGATCCATTTGGGCACATCAATCCCATCATCTAGATCAGTGTTTTAGGGCTCATCAAACCCTAATTTCAGTTTCTACATGCCCTAAACAAGTCACCCCTTTGAATGCCTCCTTCCCGAACAGTTTCATGACTTGAAGACATCCAAAAATTTCCTCTATAGGGACCAGCATAGGTAGGCCCATGCCAGGGTGCTCTGCAGAGAACTTAGGCTTCCTTTCACCTACGCTAGGCAAGATTGAGCAAAATTCACATAAGGTTTGGGAAAGATTCTTATCTTTTGGAGTCATCTAAAAGGTTCCCTCACTTATCAACTCCTATGAGCTCGAAAATGGATGAGTAATGAGTTAAGGTGCATCCTATCCTCTCACCCCTTCCTCCATGGAATTAATTCTAAGTATGGAAGGCCATTCAATGCCACCATTTATGACAAAACCTCCTTCATCTTCCTATAAATTGACCACTCATCTAAGTGATCAGGGGCTGGATTATGTTGAATTTTAAGGAGATAATGTTGCTATGAGATATGGATTTGAAGCAAGTATTGTAATGCTACAAGTTTATCATGCTTTTGATTTGATGTGGATGGGATCCAAGCTGGAGGAATGGCGTTAAATCAAACACCAATGGTTGTAATTCCTTCTTCTATTTAATAAAGTGTTTGAACCTTTCTCCCATATGTTTGTATTGTTTTATAATGCTTATATGTGTGAAATGTGTCTAATTCCATTCACTTATATTCAATAGATCTTTTGCGTTGATCGATTCTATGTTTTCTGTTGTGTTTAGAGGTACTTCTCAAGCATATTAAGTACAGAAAGGAGTGACAGGATTGATACAAATGAGATGAGAGGAAAGTGGAACTACAAGTAGGTCTTCTCATCTTCTCATATTATCTATTGCTTATAGGAAAAGACTAAAACACTTTAAATTGTTGTTCTAGATATGGCTACTTATCTAGGGAATTAATATTTATTTGTAGATACCAAATTCTCCAAAACAAATTGGTGACTCCACTGGGGAACTATCACCTTTTCTAGTAGCTTATCCACCTCCTAAGACATTCTTGTAGACCCTACGTATGTTCATTGACTATATTTCAGCTCTTTTGCATTGAATTTTGGTCAAAAATTGAGGTTAGATGACTCTTGAGTGGCCTCTCAGGAATTAGTGCAAGCTTGGTCAGGGGACAATGCTCTATAGAGCACCCTTAAGTGAGAGACAGTGCTCTGTAGCATAGTTAGACCCTCTTTGACTTGCGTTGATCCACCTTAGGGAAAATTTTCACCTTTGGAATGTGTCTTTGCCAACTTTTCTCTGTTTGTTTGCTTGTTGATTGATCAATGAATATCATGTTTCAGAGAACAAATTTCTATCTCCTTGTCTAGCCCTACTTTGATTTGATTGATTAATGTTTCTTAAATTTTTTCTTTGTCTTTATCAGTCTATAGTCAAAGTTAGAATATAGTTGATTAATCTTTGTTCGAAATAAAGTGTCATAAAGTCTTCTTTTCCTTCGAAACAAAATTGTCGTCAAAGTCTTTGTTCTTATTAAAGATTGATTGATTGTATGTGCATATTTCCTTTTTGTTCATCATAACATTAATGGATTTGAAAAGAAAAACTTGCATTGTTAATTTGTGAATGCTTGAAGGGAATATCTAGGGAAATTGCATTAGATGTGCTCTTTGCTCTTTGTCAAAAATCTGATTGCTCTATCCCTACTAGCTAAGGATTTTCATTGTTAAATTGAATGGAAAGAATGCTTATCATATTAGTTGCATTTTAGGAATTGCAAACATAAATCACACGGTGAACCTTGAAAGGAAAATTCTAAAGAAGATCAACTTAAAATTTATTTGAATTTACCTAATGGAGCATTATCACCTAACAAAAAACAATTAGTGGTTCTAGCCTAGAGACGTGTTCTAGTGTCATAAAACAAAGCAGTTGTCACTAACTTGCCTGCAATACATCCCGAATGTGATACCTAATTCCACGTACATGAGTATATTGTAGCTCGTCCATGTACCTTCATGTATATAGGGCAGTGTTACAATACGTAAAGTATATGGGAATATATGGGAGGACAATGTCACTGTGCGGTTTTGCATTAGACAATGCTTATACGAATTGGGCTTCCACATACTTTCGGGTATATATGGGAGGACAACACTAGGTTGCTATCCATCCTTAGGTAACCAATCCAGCTGCATTGTACACTGTGATACACCGAACATAGCATTCAGGGAGATTTCCTACCCGTACTTCTCGATTCACCTAGAGGTATTCTGTAGTTCACAGTTGCTAGGTAAACATTTTCCCTAGATTATCCCTTTTTGTTTTGTTATGTTACTTTGATTAAAATAAAATTAATTGACCACGGATAACATCCTCCACACTCACTCCTTAGTTGATCTTAGGTTGAAACATATGGCAACAAATCCGGAGTCCACCGATCGAGGAATTATTTTTGATGGGAATCCTAGTCCTTTTCCTCCTTTCAAAAATATTGGTGCTCCTTAAATGGATACATTGTCCCTTTTAGAATTTACCATTGGTTTTCCAGTATGCTTGTTTTCAACCTCCTAGTTCAAAATGTCGTGATTTCTCCGCAATTGATTACTCCTCCAACTGGACAAAATCAACCTCTAGTTGATCCTAAGGTTGACCCTTTGCCTTCTTCCTTAGTTGTTTCTTCCTCCCCTTCTTCCTCTTCACCTGGTGAAATTATTGGTATTATTAACTAGGTGGCTAAGAAGAAGAAGAAAGGGAAGAAGAAAATTCAGCAGAGGGGCAACCAAGCAACCATTTCTTTGAATGCAACATCTAATGAGAAACCATTTATCAAGCCTCACAAAGTTCGATATCCATGAAAACTTTGTGCGGGAGACCATCTTCTTCGGAATTGTTCTGGTATTCCTAAGATCTTAGAAGAATGGTCTTCTTGTTCACATCATCCTGTGTCATAAACTTCTGGAAATCATGTTGGTGACATGCCATCAACTAGTGGTAATAAAGTTCATGGAAAGAAGGGTAAAGTTAAGTTTCCATGTAGGTTATGTGAAGGGAATTACCCCATTCACCTTTGTCCCTATTTGGATGAAGCCAAAAAAGTGTTGGATAACCGTCCTATTTCACCAGTGACTTCCATCTGGTTAGAGGAGACTCTCCCTTAATCCTTCACTAGTTGATGAATTTACTGACTCAAAGCAAATGTCGGTCAAACCCACTCTCTCTGAAAGTGAATCCTATGAGTCTATACCCGACCCAAATCAATAGGTCAAGGAAACAGTTGACCCGATTTCACCTTCAGTTAATCGAACCTTTCTCATAGAGAGTGAGTATGATACCTCTTAGGTTCTTTTCATTTCTTCAAATTAAAATGAGCTTGGGTTAAATCCTCTTGTTCCATCAAGGCAGGAGGAAAATCCTCCTATTCTCGTAACTCAAGGGGTTAATTCTCTCGTTCTTACGGTACCTCCTCCAAGTAGTCTAGTCACTTCCTTTGATTGGAATCGACTAGAAAGATTTTGTCTTCCTTCTTACGTGGCTTTCTAGATCGTAGTACAGGTTTGCAATATGATTGTATCATGCACTATTATAGATGAAGGTACATCTGTGAGTATCCTTTCCTCTACTGCTTGGGAAACGCTTGGTTCGCCATCGCTTGTGCCTATTACCTAGAATCTGTTGGCTTTTAATAGAGGAACCAGTCAACCATTAGGGATCCTTCCTCGATTTCCTATTACTTTGGGAGGAAAAAGTGTTTATCTAAATGTGATTGTAGTCCCAGGCCCTTTAGATTACAAGTTACTACTTGGGTGCGACTATGTTTATGACATGGGAGCTATTGTCTCAACACTCCTTTGAGTGATTTGTTTCTCGCATGAAGTCAAAATTTTCACATTGACCAGCTTTCATTTCCCAATACAAATATGGCTTCCAATCAAGCACCTTCCCTAGATGGTCCTTTTGTACCAATGGTATCATCCCCACCACGGGTTAATTATCTGGCAACCTGTTCCATGCCTACATCAATTGACGATCAATTTAGTGATGTTGTACATTATGTACTGGGGGCATTGGAACCATATCTCTCTAATGGATTCCTTGCTACGAATCCCTTCCAGAGCATTGTTCTCCCATCTGATGAGAACCTCTTGGAAGTCATGACCTCTTATGAGTCATGATCGAGGAATATGAGGATAGTTCTTTTACTGTGTCAACCTCATTAAAAAATGAAACAACTCCCATGAGGATAGTTCCTTGTCTTATGTCAACCTCATTAAAAAATGAAAAAAAGGGTATGAGGATAGTTCTTAGTCTTGTGTCAACCTCGTTAAAAAATGAAACCAAGGATATGAGCATAGTTCCTTGTCTTGTGTCAAGCTCTTTAAAAAATGAAACAAGGAATTTGAGCAAAGTTCCTTGCCTTGTGTCAAGCTCATTAAAAAATAAAACAAGTTCCCCTGGAGCAAAGTTCCAAGTCGAGTCTTTGAGTAGATATCTTAAAATCCCAGTTGAGTCTTTCACTTGATCTCATAAAACAACCTTCATTCCATCCACCTGATAGCTGCGAGTAGTCTACTTAGGTGAATGTAATGAAGCTTGGGGGGCACGCACCTAGTGGTAAAGTGAAGTCTCCTTGTGGGTTATGTGAAGGGAATCACCCTATTCGCCTTTTTCCCTATTTGGACGAAGCCAAAAAGGTGTTGGATAACTGTCCTACTTCACTGTGGCGACTTCCATCTACTAACAGGAGACTCTCCCTTTAATCATGCTGGGGGCATGTAAACCAATATAAACCATAGTTTTTCATTTCAAGCTTGTTTAAAATGAAATTGAATCCAACCATAGATTTTCGTTTCGATCTTGTGTAAAAATAAAACTGAATCCAAGCATAGTTTTTCATTTCCAGCTTGTGTAAACATGAAATTGAATCCAAGCTTAGTTTTTCATTTCAAGCT
This sequence comes from Pinus taeda, assembly GCA_000404065.3. Classification (NCBI taxonomy): domain Eukaryota; kingdom Viridiplantae; phylum Streptophyta; class Pinopsida; order Pinales; family Pinaceae; genus Pinus; species Pinus taeda. Next base: position 24,882 of record APFE030957691.1, on the reverse strand, counting down.
TGTGTAAACATGAAACTGAATCCAAGAATATTTTTTCATTTCAATCTTGTGTAAAGATGAAATTGAATCCAAGCATAGATCCCTATGGTTCAATCTTGTGTAAAAATGAACCCATTTTCATTTTAACCCTTGTAATTGCCATTCTATAAGCCTCTTCCATAAGATGAGCCTTGGGTTTTCCTCCTTTCGTCATCACTATCTGCTTGGCTGATCATACTCTTTCACTTGGTTGTTTTACCATTTTAAGGAATAGTTGCAATGAGTGGTCTTATTAGCCAGACTCTTCACAAAAATCAACATGTTTTGTGAAGTTTCAACATCACCGGAACTAGTTGTTATCTTAGACAACACTCGTTCCTCAAAGTGGAGTTCTATTTAAGCTCTTTTCAGAATCCCTAAATATGAAAAGATTTTCAAGCGCTTGTCCATTTCAGCTCATTAACGGATTGGAAACGACATATATTCAGTATAAGTTTAACCCTTTTTCAGACTGAGATAGATTAACTATGGAAAAGGAATACATTGATTGAACATGGTCAATAGGTTCTCTCTCATATTGTTTTATGATTTTTCGGGCTTGAGAGACAAATCAATGAAAAATAAATTGTGGAGTTTTCATTTTGTCCCTTTTCAAACTCTCTAAACATGAAAAGAACCGAGTTATCTTTGTCGTTAAACTTGTTAAAATATCAAATAGCGACAAACTTGTCCATCTAGACAAGACCGAGTTTCACCTTCGCTAGACTCGTTAAAGCATCACATAATGATGGATTCACCCGAAGGGTGGAATTATATGACAAGCATATGTTATCCTCCTTAATATTGATAAAAAATAAAGAGGTATTGGTCAGCAATGACTAGGGAAAATGGAAAAAAGGGGAAAACCACTTTATGGTAGCAAGTCACTCTTGAACATGACACTTTCACTCCATCGTTGTGACTATCTGGGTAGGGTTATTAGCTTGATGTTTATCACACCATTGGTCTATCATACCATCCATCACTTTGTTTTGGGTCAATGCTACCAATTCATTTTAGTGTCACTAACATGTTCAAGAGAATTCATTTAGTCAAAATTCATCCTTTGCAATAGCATAAACCTTCATTTTGATGACTGTCATTCCTGAACCTTTTGTCATCAGTCAAATTCCATCTCAAAAATCACTACACTTGTTTCATTTCGTTGATGTGGGATACATCAAGGCCCTCCTGTGATGAGTCACTTCTTGTCAACATCAGCTCATTATCCAAGAAGTTGACTTAGAAACACCCGTCCAGTACCTTGAGGCTTGCATACATCAATGGTAGGTTTCTCGCTTCCGGCGATAGGTTGATATCAATGGCCTTCGACCGAAAGACTTTGTATGGTGTTCAACATCAAATCATCCATTCACACCATGCAGAATGTACTGCAGTACCTTGAGGATCATTATCATTATCGGTGATTTCTCTCGCATCTGTTAACACCTTACATCATTAGCTAGTAATCAGATGGTATCTTCCCATGTTCAACTTCATATCACATATTCACATGGTTAGACTCGTACTTGAGCGAATGATTGAACAAGATAGAAGACCCAAGATCTAGTTTCATCCATTTGGGCTGCGATTTCAGGAGTACTAAATCATATGTACAATGGCTTTACATTGATGGTCATTCCAATCATGGGTCTATATCTGTAGACGACTGTTGATGTACATGTAATGAAATTTTATAAGCTGCGTATGGGTATGCCTTCCCTCAATGATTCATGTAAAATCAAATATCATGATATATGTATTGTAATTGATGCAAGTCACCTTCCACTTCGATACCTCCTCATCACATCGTAAAGCATTTCATTTGATATTTGCATTTTTCCAACTTCATGCTTTAGGGGACAGTTGTTACAAATCCATTTGAGCACATAAATCCCATCATCCATATCAGTTTTTTAGGGTTCATCAGACCCTAATTTCAGTTGCTACATGCCCTAAACAAGTCACCCCTTTTAGTTCCTCCTTCCTCGACAGTTTCATGACTTGAAGACATCCAAAAATGGCCTCTAGAGGGACCAGCACATGTAGGCCCATGTAAGGGTGCATTGCAGAGTAGTTAAATCCATGTCAAGGTGCTCTACAAAGCACTTAGGCTTCCTTTCACCTGCGCTGAGTGAGATTGAGTGAAATTCGCATAGGGTTTGGGGAATATTCTAATCTTTTGGAGTCATCTAGAAGGTTCCCTCACTTATCAACTCCTATGAGTTCAAAGATGGATGAGGAATGAGTTAAGGTGCATCCTCTCCTCTCATCCCTTCCTCCATGGAACTAATTCTAAGTATGGAAGGCCATTCAATGCCACCATTTATGACAAAACCTCCTTCATCCCTCCTATAAATTTGACCACTCATCTAAGTGATCAGGGGGTTGGATTATGTTGAAATTGTAAGGAGATAATGTTGCTATGAGATTTGGCTTTTGAAGCAAGTATTGTAATGCTACAAGTTTGTCATGCTTTTGATGTGATGTGGATGGGATCCAAGCTGGAGGAATGGCTTTGAATCAGACACCAATGGTTGTATTTCCTTCTTCTATTTAATAAAGTGTTTGAACCTTTCTCCCATATGTTTGTATTGTTTTATAATGCTTATATCTGTGAAATGTATCTAATTCCATTCACTTATATTCGGTAGATATTTTTCTTTGATCGATTCTTTGTTTTATGTTGTGTTTACAGGTACTTCTCAAGTGTATTAAGTATGGGAAGGAGTGACAGGATCAATACAAAAGAGACGATAGGAAAGAGAAACTACAAGTAGGTCTTCTCATCTTCTCATTGTATCTACTACTTATAGGAAAAGACTAAAACACTTTAAACTATTGTTCTAGATATGGCTACTTATCAAGGGAATTAGTATTTATCCTTAGATACCAAATTCTCCATAAAAAATACACCTCCATCAGTAATATACTTGATAACATATGGGCCTAACCAATGTGTTTGAATTTCCTTGGAAATTTCACAAATTTAAAGTCATAGAGGAGAACAAGGTCTCCTACCTGAAACTTCTTTTGCTTAATGTGAATGTCATGCAAAGACTTTTCTTTTTCTTTTTGCACTTATTGATGAAATCTTGCTAAATGCTCGTCTTCTTCTAGAGCGAGTAACTGCGACATTCTTTCTTCCATTATGTCAAGGTCTGCCATATTTGTAAAGGTTACAATTATTAGGCTAAGGATAATGTATTCCATGTGAATCACAACTTATTGCCCATAAACCAACCTAAAGGGTTTCTGACCTATCAACTTTTTGCATGTAGTCCTATAAACACATAATACTATTGGAATTCTAAGATCCCAGTCATCCTATTCACATTACAAACCTTTGTCAATGCATTCTCCAAAATTTTATTGAATTCCTCCACAATTCCATTTTCTTGAGGATGATAAGGAGTGCTCTTTTGGTGGTAAACTTGAAATTCCTCAGTTAATGCTTCAATGGTCTTATTTAAGAAATTTGACCCTTGGTCACTCATCAATATCTTTGGGCACCCAAATCTAGACAGTATGTATCCAAAGATGAACTTCATAATGGTTTTTGCACTGCAATCCTTCACTAGCTATGCTTCGGTCCACCTTGTCAAATAATCAGTTTCAGTGATTATATACCTCATAGTAGTCTTTTTCCCAAGTGGATTGATAGGTCCGATAAAATCAATATCCCATTTTTCAAAAGCCTGTAAAGTTACTTGTGTCACTAGTGGCATCTCATATCTCCTTAAAGGTTTTCCTATTATTTGGTAGATATCACAAGCTCGACAATACTCCTTTGCATCTTTGTGTAGTGTTGGCCACCATAGTCTTGCTTTTCAAATTTTCTGCACAATAGCTTTCCTTGCATAATGTCAACTAGCTACGCCACTATGAGATTATGTTAAAATTATCTACCTTTCATGTTTAGGAACATACCTCTTCAGTATTTCATTTGGTCCCATTTTATAAAAATGTTCTTCTATAAATGAAAAATTTGTTGCCTTAACCACCAATTGCTTCTTCTGCTGCGTAGTGTATTCTAAAAGAGTCATTCCTATGGTTAAGAACTAAATAATATCAGCAAAGTGACCATCTACTTTCCTAATTGCAAATAGCTACGCATCAAGAAGATTATCCTCTATATTCCTTGGTTCTTCTCCTATCTCTAACCTTGATAAATGATCAGGTCTAACATTTAGTCCTCCTGGATTAATAACAACTTAAAATCATACCCCTGAAATAATAATATCCATCAATAAAAAAATTCTCCTAAAATCGGCTTATTGACCATGTACTTTAGTGCATAGTAGTCTATGAACATCTTAAAATGTGATCCCAGCAAATTATGTCTAAATTTCTGCAAAGTATATACCATAGCTAGTCCTTCTCTTTCTGTAGTTGTATTGTTATTTTCTACTTTAGACAATTTCTTACTTGCAAAAACTATAGGGTGATCGATTTCTCCTGCACCAGGCTATTCGAACACTACTCCTAAAGCTATGCATGAATAATTAACATGAACATGAAATTCCTTATTCCAATCTTGAATACCAATATAAGAGAATTTATTATATTTTCTTTTAGTTTGTCGAGGCTCTTTAACATTATTCGTTCCATAGGAAAGTTACAACTTTCTTCAACAATTTTTCCATAGGTGTAGTAATCTATGCATATCCTTTGATAAAATTTCTATAATATCTTGTATGTCCTAATGTGATGTGAAGCTATCTCACTATTTTTGGTGGAGGTAAATTCACAATAATAACAATCTTTGCAGGATCCACCATCAATCCTTTCTTGCAAACAATATGTCCCAGAAATATACCAAAAGGTACACAAAATATGCACTTCTTAATATTTATAGAAATTTGATACTATCTACATGTATCGAGAATCAGTCTTAAGCTTGCAACATGTTTCTTCAATAACCCAAATAATGTCCAAGCATGGAAGTATACTTCTACTAACCTGTGAATATATTCTTTGAAAGCTACGACCACCACTCTTGAAAATATGGCAGGGGAATTCTTCAATCCAAAAGGCATCATTGTATATTGATATGATCCCCATTCTATAGTAAAGGTAGTCTTATGTCGATCTTCTGGTGCAATTCTGATCTAACGAGATCCTGAAAATCCATCTGTGAATGAGTGGGCCTCTTGTCCACCTACATTATCCAACACTTCATCTATAAAGGGTGTAGGGAAGGTATCATGCACAAATGCATCATTTAATTTCCTTAGATCCACACAAATCCTAATTTCTCATTTGGCCTTCTTTTCCTGGACCACCATGGGACTTACCCATTCAGATTCCTCCACAGGTTCAGTGATCCCCGCTGCTATCATTTTATCTAACTTTTTTTTATTTTCTCCTTATATTTTGGATTCAATCTATAGGGTCATTTCTTGATAGGCTTTGCATCGGGATTTAAAGGAATCTTCATAACTCCCAAGTCTCCTACTATGCCCTTCATATCTCAGAACTTAGTGGGGAATAACTCCTAGTATTCATTCAAAATATCTGTCACTTTTCTGAAAGTTTCTTCATCCCAGTAATCTCCTATCATTGCAAACTTCGACTCATCTTCTAACCCTATATTCACGTTCCTTGTCTTTGATGGCGTTGTTCTATCAAAAATTTCTAATTCTGGTCCACTGACTTCATGGTAGCCTTCATATTTTGTTGTCAATAGTGTGAGGGTATTCATATTCTTCTGTAGTGATGTTGTAACATTCCAGTACGTTATGTAGTTGCGCAACCCAATCATGCTGCAAAGTGAGTGGAATTTCGTTTTCGAAAATCTTGTTTAACTATCTAAAGGGCTAAATCTATATATGGAAAATCATCTTCAAAGCTAAATATCAATATATACCCATCAACCATATTTTCCCAGCTCACAGTACCATGTTGAAGTTCTATTTCCAAGTACCAGTTTTGAGGAATTGTCTCCAATGTATGGATGGACTCATGCACCAATTCTTCTTGTGGAATCGCCTTCCATGTTGTCATACATAGATGGATGTGCTCTCTAGGGTCAGTTTGACCATCATATTTATCTACCAATTATGTTTCTACTTAACCAAACCTTATCCATATCAACCTTAGACATTCCTGCCAAGTTCCTATATGATTCTTATATGTACCCCACCATCTAGCAGGAGTAGCTCTTAGTGTTAGATCCAGAGCTAACAATGTTTGACACTTTGGTACCTGTTCTTCATATTCTTCAAGAAAAGTATTTATATTACCCAAAACCATCATAGAAAGGTAACTCACATACCGCAGCTGTCATACAACGAACTGCTTTAATAATTTTTGCACATCAAATTGGAGACACTTCATGTAACCTGTTTTGCCAATTTTACAATTCTTTTTCTGAATATGAAGTGCAGGAATTGTCTTCTTCCCAACCCAATTTTCCATTTGCAATGGGATTAATACATTCTTCTTCTTTATTTGTTATCTGATAAAAATTTTCTATGTCTGTTGCGATGTACTCTTATTTAATTGGTTTAGTATACCTTGCTCCTTCTGATGGATCTAATGGAACAATGAATTTCATATTATTGCTTTCAAATATCATTTGCCTCTTTTTTAAGTTGATTATAGCCATGTTAGCAAATTCCCAATCCATTCCAAGTAGTGCAGGATAGGGGTTACTGTAATCCATAATTTCTATTACTTCAAGCACCCCTTCAATGTCTATTGTAATGCATGATAATCTTCTTAGAGGAACAATCTTTTGTTGGTTCGCCATTCTTAGCTGAATAGGTGACCATTAAAACTTTGGTTTACCAATTAATTCCCATGTTTGTTTTGTCAGGACATTAGCTTCAGATCCCATATCTAAAATAACTCGGTCGATGTCATATTCTCCTATTTTTGCACTAATCCTCGTTTCTTTTTCAATTCTATTTTATCTATGTAAATTGTTAACTTCGTGCATCTCACTCCGTGGTACTTCTTTAGATGCACAAGAATTTATCAATTCCTGAATTCCTTCTACAAGTCTTCGATCTCGCAACAATTTCATACAAGTTTGAAGAAAATATTTTAGAGTATCTACTTGATATATTTCATCTTGTTCCTATATTGTCAGAGCTTGACCTTGTGTTGAAGATGATAGATCACAACTATTCTTTTGACTATACTGTACACTGGATGTCAAAGCTTCTGCATCCATAAAGCTTCACTTCATTTCCATAAAGACTTATTTTTCCTTTTAAATATCAAGCCCCAGGGATTTTTCAGTAGTCTTTCCTACCCATGTAGCTTCGACTTCCTTCTTCCCATCTACTTTATCATCCCTAGTCACAGCTCCACTTCTTGTTACAATATTTTTGCGATGTTCATTGGTCCTTGGTTCTGTAGTCATCATTTGGATGTTTTGTGTCAGCTACCGATTGCTCGTTCCTTGCATTTTTTCCATAGGTACCAAACACTCTTCAATTACATGATCAAAATATTTGCAATACTTACATGTCATGGTAGGTTTCTAACAATCTCTCGCAAAGTGTCTTGCCTGGATGTAGTTATAGTATATAATATGTCCTCATCCTCGACCAGCTCCACCACCTCGACTAGTACCTTGACCTTGTTCTTAATAACCACCTCAACCACTGTGTTGTCCATGTTTACCATGTCCATGTTCTTCGGCTTGCATCCTATATGCATCAACACTTTGATTCATCATTAGTTCATAAGCTCAATAATTTTTTTCATCATGTCCCACTAATTTGCAGAATTTGCAATACAAGTTCCTTGGACTCTTCACATGCTTTTGCAACAGATAACAATCTTCAACATGATGTTCACCCCTATTTTTATATATCTTGTACCATAATCTGTATCCGAGATTCAAAGGATTCAATGCTCCACTAGCCATGTAGTTTCTGAAGAGACGATATCGTTCCTTAGAATGTCCTTCTCCTTTACACTTTGTACACCATACTTTTTCTCAAACTTCTTTACTATTCTTCATATCTTGCACCTACAGGGTTAAATTTTCCAACTATGGATCTTCTGCATACCTGCATTGGTATCCCCTATCGGCGAAGCTTCTAACTTCATTGCAAGTTTTAAGGCTTCGACTTGAGTTTCTATATTTTGTTGTAACAAAGGAAATCTTATATGTGGAAGCAACGCAACTATAAACCATTGTTGTTGCAGAGCTATTTCGAAGTTCATCTGATCCAATAACATCTTAAATATTTGATAAAATTCCCAAATAGACTCAGACTTCGACTTCTTGAATTCTTTTACCAGCATTTTTTAAATGTCTACAAATGGTCTGTTTGAATATCTTGAATACTTCATCTACAATGTCAGCACTCTTTCCCAAAATGTTGTAACAAGTTACCCTTTCTTCATATTTTCATCATGGGCCTGCTTCGTCATCCATACTGATTCACATAAGAACCAAAATTTCAATGGATCCTCTAATCCAGTCCCTTTAAAACCAAGTAACTTAATATCATCGACCATATTTATTCATGGTAGGGAAGGGGGAGGGGGAAGGGAGTGAGGGGTAGGGGGTAGGAGGGGTAGAAATAACCTAATTATTATGATTCTAGCTTTGGAAAACTTTCAAGTTGGAAGGGTGAATACTGTGGGATTACTTCAGGGTTCTCAGGATGGTTTTCTTCACTTTCAACTTCACTTAATAGAGGACTATAGTCAGCTTCTATAAAAGTATTTGGATCTTGGCCACGAGATCTCTTTCTAGTGTCTATTATATATGTTTTTCCAATTCATGTTGTCCCATCCTCTTCTTCAGATCTTCTAAACATAAGTAACTAATAATATGACTACATTAGTAAAATCCCCTTTTCACACAAAAGCATATTAATCCAAAGTTTTAGGGATTTCAAGAACCTACCTCATGGTACTTTGAAAAAATTTGTTCTGCTTCACTATAGGACACAATCAAGTCTAACGCGAACTCAGTAATGAATCCTCCAAAGATGTTGTCAATCTAGAAGTCAACAACTCTTGATATCCTATTGTCAGTGTTCTTGAGTCGCTATATTAATTCAGGATTCCACTTCCTAGGTTCGTCTCCTTTAAAGAAATATTTCCTCTCAGTCAACCTTGATATCCACTCGTATAGCTCTAGATGGAATGAGTCGAAGAAGATTTTGTATTGAGCTTCGAAAAAATATTTTTCCAACCACCTCCTAGTTGAAAAACGAGGGTCCATATTCTCTTGTTCTGCAAATTCTTATTCCTTCTGTTCTACCCAATCTTGAATCTCTTTCTTCAACAGATGCCACATAAACATCCCTCAAGAATATCCTAGTCCCGACTAATGGAACCATTTGTTGACTTAGTTTGGGATGACCTAGGTTCAAAGTTTACTAGGCACCAAAAAAACCCTCAACCATTGGCCCTCTCGAAAACGACCTGCAAGCATATCATAGTCTCACCTGAAGTGATTATGGGAGGTTGAAAAACCATGTTTCTGCATCTTGAGGGATGATACAATGTGGCACTTTTGTATTTTCTTTATGCTTTAACACTTACTACACATTCACAAAATACTTCACACTTATACTTTACTTCACAAAATTACATTTATCACTTAACATATCATAAACATTCATAAACTTCACAATACTGAAATAAAATGCAGATAATAAGAAAATCAACACATGAGACACATATTTTATCATGGTTCATCCCAATGTGGGACTACATCCACAAGAATTGTTGCTTATAATAGAGAAGTTGGTACAACAAAAAATTCTTCCTTGTGCACACAGCTGCAAGGTATTTGCGCACTAAGTTGCAGACAGTTTACGCACTTAGAAACGGACCCAAACCTCCATGCACTCAGCTGCAAAGCCTTTTCCCTTTATCTAAAGTACAAATCAACACAATACCACCATAATCATAGATTATGATCAATACTTTGATGCCTTCCTTCTTTATTATTCATCCCTATATATCCTATTACATGAGGGATTACATTGCTACATTAACATGGACCTGATACCATGGTTTACAAAACACAAGGGAATATGGTCCAAAACCCTTCATCTTATATAATATTATATGTTTTAACCATAAGGAAGGGGCTTCACTGGAAAGCCCCCATACTACGTGGCGATTTTTTTGGATAGTCGTTGTGTGCTCTATTGTGCAGTCCACTTCACACTTTGTACTACATGCTTTATCCCCAAAATTCGACTTCCTTGCCTACAATCTGCCAAGTTGGGTTGTGCCCAACATAACTATTTTTAAGTCATTGATCTCTCAGTTAACTAGTCAATTTACTAAAAATATCCCTAGTCATGCATGGAATTCGAATTGCCTAGTTGAGTGGAGGAAAAATGAATCAATATATTTATTATTGTATACTAGAGAGTGTACATAGTTTGCAAGTAGTAGGTGAGGCATTTCTCTTGGGAATTGTGCAAGAAAATAGGGGATTTTCCCTATTTTTTAGGATTCAATTTCCTCAGGAATTGTGCAAGGAAATAGGAGGAGAATGAGTCCAAGATTTGGCTAAGTATTTTCCAAAGAAGCTTCAGGAGGAGGATATTAGTATTGTAGTGCAAGTTGAACTTCCAGGATTGAATCTTTCATTGTAAAACATCAATTTTTTCTCATTTGATATAATACAAATAGAGGAATGGTTTTTCCCAGTTGGATTCCCTAGTAAAAATATTGTGTTCATTGTGATTGAATGATTGCATGTGTTTCTATTGTATGTTTTCCCTTCTGCAGATTGAGTAGAAGAAATTTGTGTCTATTTTTTTCAGTCTGAATTCATTAGTAGCTATAAATTGGGAGTTATTTCTACATTGTATTAGAGCTATTGAAGACTACATAGAAACCATTTTTTTATATTCTCTTAGAGAGATTTCGAATAACAAATTTGTTGTGCAAGAATTTTCTTTAGTGCAAGAACAATGTCCTTTTATGGATTGAAGCTTGAGTCTGCATTGGAGGGCACTTCGAATTTCATAGCTTGGAAATAAAGAATGGAAGTTGTGTTGGATGAAAATGGAGTAATAGATTACACACAAACTGATATTCCAAAACCAATAGCGTGAGATGCACAAGAGCTAGCACAATGGAAGAATGATGCTACAAAAGCTAGGAGGATTATCCCGGAGGGAGTCAGAGATCATGTGGTTTCGAATTTGCATGGAAATCAGACTACTTAGGAAATGTAGAAAATCCTTACAGAGTTATTTGAAGGCATGAGTGATGCCTAAAAATTGGCATTGAAAGATAATCTTAGGAACATTCGAATGTAGAAAATGAAACATTTTTTCAGTATCTATCCAGATTCACTCAAGTTAAAGATGAACCTAGAGGAGTAGGAGAAATTGTGCCCCCATATGAGCTTGTGTGCTTAGCACTTCTTGTATTCTTAAGTCCTCGCACAATTATTAGGATTCAGTTAATGGAAGAGAAAAGCTTCTATATTGGGAGATACTTTGGCTTGATTGTGTTTAAGAGGAGATTAGAAGAAACACTAGAGATGGTGTCACATCTAGATCTAATGGGGAAGCATATTGTGTGATAGTTGTAAAAGGAAAGAATGCTAAAGGAAAGAAGGCCCAAGGCAAGGCATAATCCATATAGAACCATGGAAAGAAGAAATACCTTGCTAAAATTAATTTTTTTCACTGCCATGAGTATGGACACTATGCAACAAAGTGTGCACACAAGAAATCTAGTAAGGAGTCTTTTACATCAAAATTCAAGTTGGATTTCACCATCATTTCTTGCATGGAAAACACAGTAAGAGGGAGTGAGTGGTACCTAGACTATGGTGCCTCATATCATATGACAGAAAATAAGGAGTTCTTCAACAACCTAGAGGAGAAGGACCTACAATTACACATAGAGCTTGGAGATGATGGAAGGTATAATACCGAAAGGACTGGCGTCATCACCTTTAAGAGGGAATCAAGATCCCATCTTCTCCTAAAGGATGTAATGTATGTTCCTGTTCAGAAGAAAAAATTATTTTTTGTAGCTGTACTTGAATACCATGGATACGATGTGTTGTTTAGTAAGGGGAAATATTATTTGAATATTTTTTCTACTGAAAATGTAAAACAAATTGGTGTTTGAGTTAAAGATATCTACAATCTAAAGGTAGATTTCACCATGCATGCAATTATACCTCAAGGAGTGAGGTGGGGTGACGTAGAGCCTTAGTCCTAGAGTTGCAAAGATTTAGGAATGGTTCATAGGAGAGAAATAACAGTTGCAGTATACTCTTCTCATGGATCATTACCCTTGCTATAGGGGCCCATAGTATTCAGTAGAAAAAGGATCAGTGTCAGTTGATGAAGTCAGAACTTGAATGACAGTTCAAATACTAGTAGAAGTCAGAGACTTAGGAGATAGTTGCAACTCAGAGACAGTTGGTTTAGTATTTTGGATACTTCTCAGTTGTTATTGTTGCAGTAAAAACAACAACAATGAGAGGGAGTGTTAGTTGTGTTATAGTACATTCCATTGAAGTAGGACTCATGGTTTTCAAAACCCTTTTCTTGCTAAGAGGGAGTGTTAAATTGTAGAAAGAAAAGGATTCATTTGACTTGTATCTTATTCAAATGGATAAGTTCAAATTTCCTCATCAATAGGATGACTTGAGTTGCAGTTAGTAAGAGTGACATGGCTAAGATACCTAGTTAAGTTAGTCAATTCGATTTTGTGGGCAAGAAGTATAGTTGTTCATGTGTTGATTACTAGGATCTAGCAATCTAGTGGATTTATTGTTAGTGAAACTTGCTTAACTAAGCTCTAGTCCTAAATAGAGTGAGTAGGAGTTTAGTTGAGTAGTTGTACTTGTTGTTAACTCACTGATCTCTCAGTTAACTAGTCAATTTACTAAAAATATCCATAGTCATGCATGGAATTTGAGTTGCCTAGTTGAGTGGAGGAAAAATGAATCAATGTATTTATTATTGTATACTCGAGAGTGTACATAGTTTTCATGTAGCAGGTGAGGCATTCCTCTTGGGAATTGCACAAGAAAATAGGGGTTTTTTCCTATTTTTTAGGATCCAACTTCCTAAGGAATTGTCCAAGGAAATAGGAGGAGAAGGAGACCAATATTTGGGTAAGTATTTTCCAGAGCAGATTCAGGAGGAAGATATCAATATTGTAGTGTAGGTTGAGCTTCAAGGATTGAAGCTTTCATTGTAATAGATCAATTTTTTCTCATCTGATATAATACAAATAGAGGAGAGGTTTTTCCAAGTTGGGTTCCCTAGTAAAAATATTGTGTTCATTGTGATTGAATAATTGCATGCATTTCTATTATACATTTTCCCTTCCATTGATTGAGTATAATAAATTCCTCTATTGTTTTCAAATTGAATTCATTAGCAACTGCAAATTTCAAGTTGTTTCTACATGTTTTGGTCATTGCACATAAATAAGAACATGTGTGAAAGTGTGTGTATGGCTTTGAAGGCTTATGTGGTGAAATAGTTAAGGGATGTGACAAATGCAATGCTTGGCTATCTATTAGTTCCCCTTCCTTTTTTGGGAATATGTTTTAAGTCAAGTAAGGTCCAAACAGAAAATACGGTACATTCAAGAAGAGAACCTTGAGTAAACCTATGATAACTGCATTTATCGTAGCATCTATACTCCTCAACTTGGTGTTGAATCTACGTGGTGTTTTAAATGCTTATCCAATCGAGTAGAGAAGGTATGAGGGGGAAATCTATATCAAGCTAACTTATACCAAAGATATTATATATATACCTCTTTGAAGGATCAACCTCTTCTAATATCAATAATTCGAGATCCCTCTTCCACCCCAATAATTAAATAAGTGCCTAAGCATCGTTCTACTAGTAAATAAATAAAGGGTGAAAGAAGAGAAAGGCTTCCTATGTAGAGAGTTGAAGTAAGTTACTTCTCCAGGGTATCGTTCAAGCTTTCTAGTAGCGAAGCAATGTTTGTGCTCCTACAGTGACTTTGTCAAGGTACTTTCTAGGCCTTCCAGTAGTGGAGCAACACCAGATATGAAACCCATACTCTGAATATCTTATACTCTCGATTATATATTACCCTTTCCTAAATTAAAACAATTGTGATATGGCATGATCTTTGTGTGTTGAACCAAGGAAAGGAATGTGGATACTACATATATAATCGGACTAAGTGGGATATACAAGGAAATCCAATTGATGAATCAATACTTCCTGAAGAAATAAACCTTTACTGAAATTTATTCCTAGATAGATAAGTTGAAGCACTCCCAATGTGTCACCTAGTGTTCTTTTTGCTACAACACTCTCCAAAATTTGCTACATTTAAATTTTAGAGCCCACAAGGCATCATACCAAGTGTCACTTTTGGCCATCAAGTGTCGTTTCATGTTATTAAACATGTTATAAGTGTCATCGGGTCATTAATAACATCTATGGTGAACTTCATAGTTGTGACACATTTTCTAGTCACAACATGACACTTTTGGTCGTAATTGTATATACTTTGTTTGTTTTACTTGGAGAGTGTTTCTAAACTGGTGTTTTGATGAATAATTCTCAGTATGGGATCTTGTCTAAGTTTTACTAAAGAGTTAGGATGCTTCACACTCTGTTTTACTCTTAACTCATTATGTTTCCCATGTTTCATCTTCCAGACTTAGAAAAATTCTCAAACTTGACAAGCCTTCCCACTAGGCTAGGGTGAGTGCATTATGTACTCTTAGGGCTTAGTCAGTAACCCCCCTTGTTTATTGATATTGTGCCTTGTTCCCAAGCCTAGTTCATCCCCTATCTCTAGTGCATAACGCACTCTCAAGCATTAAGACCCTCCTTGCTTTTCCAAACTACTCCAAACTTTCTATCTCTCCTAGTTGAGTGCACAAGCATTAGCATTGGTAATTCAAGCCTTCCTTGAGCCTTAAAAATGTTCCTTGCACCCTCCTTATGCCAAATCCTTTTTTTTTGAGTGCAAAGTGCATCAATAGTCCACATTGAGTGGCCTTTTCTCTTGTGACTACGCGTTGTGCCCTCCATCAAGTTTCCTCTTCTCAGCGAAGCACACAATGCATCCCTAGTGTCCAACACACAACCCTTGCCCCTTTTTAGTGTGCCTTGTGCCTAGAAGCTCCCACTTCTTCTCTTGAGTGCACTATTGATTCTCAGTCATAAGTTTGCATGAAACATGATAGAATAGGATGTTTTCAAGCTAATTTCTTCTTGTCATTAGTGATATTACTTGCAAGTGTTTCTAGAACAAGATGGTGAGGATGCATGAAGAGATATGTCAAAGGAGGCAGCACAAGGAATCATTTAAAGACAATGGAACACACGTTGTGACAAGTCAAATAATATTGGATCTAACTAATTAAAGTGATCCATAAAGGCTCCATATGATCTCAAGACCCTTTGGAGTGAAGAAGGCAACAACAACGAGCAATATTCATCAAGTATTAAAGACATATGTGGCAACATTATCAGCTATGAAGAAAGTCCATGTCACAAATCACTACGGGTCTAAGTAATCAATGTCAATGGCTTGACTTATTTTCCCCTCTTGATGATGTGGAAATAATGATGTAATTATGTAATTATTGTAAGTACAAATATGTGGAAGTTCAAGAGTCATATATGGACAAAAAAACCACATGGAGAAGTCTAAAGTTCATGTATAGAGTTTCAAAATTCATTTATAAGTCCAAAGGTTGTATAGAAATCCAAAGGTCATTAGAAGTTGAAAAGTAATGTGGGAAGTTCAAGGGTCATGGAATATGAAGAGTCATTTCTCTTATTACAAAGGAAGCCTCATTACTCAAAGAGAGGACTTTTAACCTTGGTTTCTCCCACAATGCATTAGAAAGATAGAAATAGTTACTTTGGAGAGCAAGTAGTGGCTCTAACGCTCCACTATTGGAGCTAGTGGCGTTCATTGTATCAATGTATCATGGAACGTTTTCTTAATACTTGAAGCTCATTGAGCTAGCACATTTTCATGCATATATCGTGGATTTTATAAGACTATTCTATGGATATTTTTGGTGTACATCGACATTCATATGTAGTAAGGAAATTGAACTATTTTGCTGACTTTAGTGTTTATCTTATTGAAAGTGTGTTGTGATTTTTATAATGATCATTGCATCTATGTGAACTACTTCACTTGATGACTAGAAATTCCTTCTCATCCATGTGTGTGTATCTTTATTAGAATAGTACCATGAATTTTCTTTTAGAGGCTCACTTTTATTTCCTTGTAGTGAAAGAACCTTGATACATTTTCAATTGAACATTTCTCAAGGCATACTTTCTTTCTCATTCAAAAGTACATGTGCGCTACTCTCTTATTCTAATTTCTTAAGACAAGGAAAATATTTAAGTAAATGGCATCTAAGCCATATTTCTGGATGGGACTCCTATACCAAATTGTGTGAGGCACTAATTGGAACTTCATATTAGGGAGATCCTTTGTATGTTGGCAAGATCCAGCACGGTCAACAGGAAATTAGAGAAGTAGCATGAATAAAAACTAGTTTGTACCTATAGTAAGCCATCTTCATCATGAAGGATACCATCACCTCACTCCATCATTCAGAAGTTTATCCTTTGGTACAACATCTTGTGCAAGAAATGTATATATGTCAAAATATATAATCATGTTCAAAATGCATATGATTTATCTTAGGCTATTCATACCTAGTCAAAGCATTTTGATGAATCTAAGTATACATAACTCATGCATCAAATTATTTTCTACTATTTATATATTCATTTAATATTCTCTAGCAAAGAAAGAATTTCCTTAAAATATATAAAGAGAATTAGAATATATATACTCTTATTCTTTATATCTGGTCATAAGATGTATTCAACATGAAGTGTCATGTGAATGACAACCAATCCACATTTAATGTAGCTACAATGGAAAATGAATTTTAGCAATCGAACAAAAGAAAGAAAAGTATGTATTCAAGTGAACTGAACCTGAGACAAAATACATTGAGCGTAGGATTAAATATATCAAAGGCATACAAAAGAAGCCACAATGTTATGAGAAGGACAACATAGCTTCCAATAGTCTATGGGAGTACTGAACAATTATTGACCATCTAGATCACAAGGGGAGATGAAAATAATGCTAGGGATTGAAGCATAACCTATATTGAGTAATCTAGCCACTAAGATTTTGAAAAGTTGCAAATGAATAGTCGCAAGTATCAACAACATTATTTAGTATAAACATATAAAGATCAATGGAGAGATCAATTAAAGTTCAATTTTGAAGTTCAAATCAAACATATGAGCAAACCGGAAAAAAAAAAGCCAGTGCATAACCAACCAACACAAGTATAAATGATCTTACCTATATAGGCCACTCTATGAAAAACAATGATTAAATGTAATGCATAAAGATATCACTAGCATAGACCACAATAATATCACAAGAAGAGGTCATTGAGAGGAAATACTACATGATATTTTATTTGCAGAGGAGGATTCACACAATGAACCATTGGAAAGGAGGGCATGATATGAAGTATCGGAATTAATCCAAGACATAGTGTAAACAAAAGAAACAAAATTTTTCAACATAAGAGACTTAATTGACCTAGATAACCCATATTTGTAACACCAAGGAAATGCATTGATTAGTCAAAAGGGTAACACAGGAAAGTGGAATTATTATGGAATACAAGCAACATGAATGACACAGATGATAGACCTGGTAGGATATAATGGCACAATGAATATAGTTATATTTAGATTGAGTAGATACTCAAAATTTGGTAATGGATGACATGTAAGGAATCATAACACTAAGGAATCAATTAGACAGATCGTGACAAGTCAAAAGATAAAAATGACAATTGGAGAAGTCGGTTTAAGTAATGTAACGGATGACATGTAAGGAACATAATGCTGAGGAATCGATTAGACAAATTGTGGCAAGTCAAAACATAAAAATGACAATTGGAGAAGTCCGTTTAAGTAATGCATTCTTGACCAATTACTAGTTGAATGAATGTCACAGACATATCAAATACACTTGGAACATTATATATACATCTCAAATGGGCATTGATGATTTGAAGGTTACTCCTGTAGAAATTCAGACTATAGATTAACCTGACAATGCAATATAACTAAAGCACAATACTTTAATCTACTTCTACAATCAATTTTGTGGAATCTTAAAATATTTGAGCAATATCAAGTTGAATACATATAACCAGAAGAAGAATCAATACACATGAAACACAGAAGAATACTCTGGGGAAAGCCTTAGCTAAAAACCCCGCTATCTGTATTATCGTACAAGTGGAAATATATCAGGATTACATAAAGCTTTAGCTCTCACAACTAACCAGCTCTCAGTACAATCCCTCACAGATGCTCACAGGCAAAATAGAATGCTCATATGCCCTCTCCTCTACCCTCCAAGCTCCTATTTCCTTTCGCAGTTTCTCTTCGTTGATCTAGTTGTTACCAAGTGTAACATTAATCACTCACACTGATCTCACACCACGTAAAACTGCACAATACTCAAGGAATGAATTCATTCTGCATGCATGAGTTTTGTTTATAGGAAAACTCATCGTTACTAATAGTACACTATCCCTGTCTTTAATCTCAACTGGGTCTTTCTCTGAATAAACATGCATGACTTACTGATGAGAGAATCTTCAATTATTTGTAGTACACTAGTTGGATGCATGAATGCATTAACTGACTGAACTCACAATTAGTTCCTCAAACAGTTTGGAACTAATTTAATTGGACTTAACTCAGTAAACTAAGTTAACTAATTACAACTCAAATATGACTCAATATTATCTCCTTAATTAATAGATAATCTCCTTAATTTAAGGGATAATTGTTGCAGGACTTTAGAAAGACTTCTAGCTTGAATTTCTCCAACTAATTAACTCAAGATGAATTAATTAATTATTTTTCAAGCAGCTGGTGAGACTAAATTCAAGTTTTAATTCTCAATTTTAATTCAAGGATAAATTAAAATTGGAATATTCTTGTTGCCACATTTCAACACTCCCTCTCAAGAGAAAGGGATTATCTGCCACCCTGATCCTGTCTCTGTGGAACTCGAATTTACATTTTGACAATGCCTTTGTCAAAATGTCAGCATCTTTCTCCTCGGTCGAAATATATTGCAACACATGATCCTCTTCGCTACACAGTCTTTAAGATGATGATACCGGATTTCGATGTGCTTGGACCTATCATGAAATACTAGATTCTCAAAGAGTTTAATACAACTCTGATTATCACAATAGATCACAGTTGGATCCATCCTCTGATAAAAAAAACCAACTAGAATTTTCCGCATCCAGATGGCCTCATGTGCTGCCTGACTTGCAGCCATGTATTTAGCCTCTGCCAAGATGAGTGAAATTGACCTCTGTTACCTGTTGTACCAAGAAACTACAACTGACCTAAGGTTGAAAATCCCTCGTGATGTGCTCTTCCAATCTGATGGACTCCCTACCCAATTTGCATCAGTGAAGCCCTATAGCTTCACTCCCTCTATCTGTTTGTACCATAATCCATACTGAGATGTGCCTCTGAGGTATCTCAATGCATCCTTTGCCACCTTCTAAAACATCTTGGTAGGCTGAACCATAGCTTGAATCAACTAGTTCACAACATAGCACAAATCTGGCCATGTGTTCACTAAGTACATTAGTGAACCCACAAGCTTCCTATACACAGTAGCCTCTACTACTTCTCCTGAAGTAGCATCCTCCTTCCTCCAGTTACTTGCTAGAGGAGTATGCATGGCTTGCACTTCTCCATGTGGAATCTCCTGAATATCTTGTTGGCATACTTGCCCTGAGACACAAACAACTCCCCATCCTTCTGCCACACTTCTATGCCAAGGAAGTAATGCATGAGACCCATGTCTGTCATCTCGAATTCTCTTGCAAGGTCCTCCTTGTAAGACATGATCAATTAATCATCACCTATCAATATGAGATTATCAACATAAAGTACAATGATCAACTGCTTACCTTTTACCATGATGTGGTACATGTTCACATCTGCTTCACTCTTTTTGAAGCCCAATCCGATGAAGTAGTTATCAATCCTGGTGTACCAATCACAAGGTGCTTTCTTCAGCCCATACAAAGCTCTCTTGAGTCAGCACAAATGTGACTCACAATCGAAGGTCTCAAAACCTTCTAGCTACTCAATGTACACTTCTTCCTCAATCTTGACATTGAGGAATGCAATCTTCACATCCATTTGATGGATCTTCCAACCCATCTGTGTTGATAGTGCCAACGTTGATATGATAGATGAGTACCTTGCTGCAGGAGAAAAAGTCTTATCATAGTCGATCACCTCGACCTGTGAGAAACCATGGGCAACAAATCTTGCCTTATGCTTCTCCACAATACCATCAACAGCTTGCTTTACCTTGTAAATCCAACGAGAACTCACAACTGACTTGTTCTCCGGTCTTGGAATGACATCCCAAACATTGTTACGATCTATGGAGTCATACTCCTCCACCATATCATCAACCCAAATCGGTTGCTACACTACTTCCTCAAAGGAAGATGGCTCAGTCTCAACACATTCCCCAACAAGAGACATGTATCCAATGTACCTCTTACGTGACCTCTTTTGTCTGCACTGAGAAGATGGTTCTCCCACATTCTCTCTCACATCCGACAACAATTTGTTAGCTTCTTGTGTGTGCTTCCGTCCATCTCTGGAAGACTATGCTTGAGTGGATGTCTCCACTCCTAGAACCTTTGCATGTGGCTGCTCCACATCAGTCTAAGGCTCCTCCTCCTTAGGAACCAACAGTTCCTCCATAGCCTGTAGTTGGGGCTCCCTCTCAAGGGAAACTTGCATGGCCTTCTACTCATCGAACTTGAGACCTCAGCAAACTACTTTCCTCTAACTGGTAGGAAAATACACGCTGATAGTTGTGGACTGTATCTGTGTACCCCACAAGTATCCCCAACTTTGTTGTCAGCTCAAGCTTCTTCCGTACATCCTTTGTCACATGGAAATATACCAATGAGTCAAAGATCCTGAAGTGATCCACATCTGGTCTCTTATCAGAAAAAGCTTCCTCTGGTATCTTCCTCCCAAGTATGTGACGAGGGCTTCTATTATGTAAATAGACCATTGCGTTGCATGCCTCAACCCACAAATGAAGTGGTAGGCCTTGGTCATGCATCATCGCCTGTGCTGCCCCTACAATAGTTCTATTCTTCCTCTTGGCCACCCCATTCTGCCATGGGTTATGAGGTGTGATTAACTCTCGTTTAATTCCTTCCGCTGCACAGAATTCCTTAAACTCTTGAGAGACATATTCTCCACCATTATCGCTTCTCAAGGCCTTGATCTTCTTCCCTGATTCTTTCTCGACCAAAGCTTTGAACTCAAAAAACTTTGAGAATGATTGGTCCTTCTTTCGCATGAAATAAATCCAGCATTTTTGAGAATAATCAACAACAAAAATCACATAATACCTTTTCTTTGCTATGGATGACATCGAGAATGGTCCACACACATCAATATGAACTCACTCTAAGATTGCTTCTGCTCGACTGTCTCAATCATGAAAGGAAGACTTGGCATACTTTCCCAAGGTACAACCTTTTCATGTGTCAACTTTCTCAAGTTTACCTTTGGGAATTCATGTAAATATCTGTTGCATTATCTTCAAGGCCCCGTGATGCAAATGGCCCAACTGTCTGTGCCATAACTCGCCAATGTCTTCGCTTTGCACCAATTCTACTTTCGAACTCAATGTTTCACAATCATCTACCTCTAGTTTATAGAGATTCTTCACCCGAATCCCGATCCTCTTGGTCTGACCCATGGCTATGTGTCTTAGGAATTCCTTTCCTTTACTGAAGACAACATCACAGCCTTTTTCCTCCAACATCACGACATATACCAAGTTCTTCTTCAGTCCAGGCACATACTTCACATCTGTCAAGGTGAGAGGATATCCATGCTCCCTCCGAAAAGAAACTGTGCCCACTCCTAAAACGCTCTACTTTCTGTCATCACCCATGTCTATGTGCATCTTGACGTCTTTCTCCTCGAAGATACTAAATAAAATTTTATCATCGGTCATGTGAAATGAGGCTCCACTTTCAAGATACCAAACACAACCCACCATCGATGACACCATGCATGCGATGAGGGTAAAGCGCATTTTGAATTGAGAGGCTAATGCCTCACCTTCCTATCCTTTCAAGGATCCCTTCTTGGACTTCTTCAATGGGCAATTAGTTGCATAATGTCCCATCTCGTGACAATTAAAGCATCTCACTTTAGACTTGTCAACCCTCTTCCCTCGAAGAGAAGAATTCAATTTGGAATGGGAAGCCTTCTCCTTCTTTTAACTTGCCTTACTTGCTAAGGCTACATTTTCTTCATCATCATTCTTTGATGAAGAACCACCTTGTGTGCTCCTCCTGATCTCCTCCTACATCAGATCTAACCATAGTCGTTCCCAATCCGACAGTTTCTCCCTTCCATTCACAGAGTCCTGGTAGCTATTCCAACTCTTTGGAAGGCCGAGGAGAGAGAGGCTCACCTTATCATCATCGACAATAGTTATTCCCACACTGTTAAGCTCATCTCTGCAGGTGGTGTGCTTGTTCAAATATGTGGAAATAATATTTCCCTTCTCCATATTGATTCTTTGAAGTTTATCCATGAGCACCAATTTCCTCTGGTCACTATTGTTCTGGTAGAGGTCCTTCAATGTCTTCCACATTGAATATGGAGTATCCTTCCCATGGAGACTCGAGACAATATGGTCTCGAACTCCCTCTAGGATGATCCATCTCGCCTTCGCCACACACTTCTTCCATTCAACCAACTCTTGTGCATTAGTTGAAGTTGGCTTTTGGATTTCTTGATCAATGAATTCCTTCAAGTTGTTGTCTTCTAATACAGCCTCCATACGATATTTCCATGCTATGTAATTCGAGCTACCATCCAAGGCATACTCGAGTCTCTAGCCATTAAATTCCGTTGGCCAACCTTGAAGTATGATAAGAATTCGATTTTGTACCTTCAACCCTGAACTTGAAACTTCAAATTCTCTCCTCAGTATATTGTTCACAGCTCTGATAACATTTTCTCTGATACCATGTAGAAATTCTGACAGTAGATTAACCTGATAATGCAATATAACTAAAGAAAAATACTTTAATCTACTTCTACAATCAATTTTACAGAAGCTTAAAAGATTTGAGCAAGATCAAGCTTAATACATATAACCAGAAGAAGATTCAATACACATGAAACACAGAAGAATACTTTGCGGAAAGCCTCAGCTAAAAACCCCGCTATTTGTATTATCATACAAATGGAAATATATCAGGATTACACAAAGCTTTAGCTCTCACATCTAGCCAGATCTCAGTATAATCCCTCACAGGCGCTCATAGACAAAATAGACTGTTCATATGCCCTCTCCTCTGTCCTCCATGCTCCTATTTCCTTGCAAAGTATCTCCTAGGTGATCCAACTGTTACCAAGTGTAACATTGATCACTCACACTGATCTCACACCTTGTAAAACTACGTAATACTCAAGGAATGAATTCCTTCTACATGGATGAGTTTTTTTATAGGAAAAATCATTGCAACTGATAGTACATTGTCCTTGTCTTTAATCTCAACTAGGTCTTTCTCTGAATAGACATGCATGAGTTACTGATGAAAGAATCTTCAGTTATCTAGAGTACACTAGTTGGATGCATGTATGCATTAACTGACTGAACTCACAATTAGTTCCTCAAACAGTTGGAACTAATTTAACTGGACTTAACTCAGTAAACTGAGTTAACTAATTACAACTCAAATATAGCTCAATCTTACCTCTTTAATTAAGGGATAATCTCCTTAATTTAAGGGATAACTGTTGCATGACTTCGGAAAGACTTCTAGCTTGACTTTTTCCAACTAATTAACTCAAGATGAATTAATTAATTATTTTTCAAGCTACTGGTGAGACTAAATTCGTGTTTTAATTCTCAATTTTAATTCAATGACAAATTAAATTTAGAATATTCTTGTTGCCACATTTCAACAACTCCAACTATGCAAACAAATTTTATAAGTACCAAGGATGATAGGACAAAGGTTGTGCCAGAAGAATCTATGTGCACAAAACATCGTAGAACCCCATAATCAAATAAAGAATTCATGTTCCTTATTTTTACATACTCAAAAGTATTATCTATGTTTTCTTTTTCGCTTTTAAAATTCACGCCAAATAAGGTGTTGAATACAAGGGGCATTAGTGTAGCATTTCAATTTTGAAGTCTAACAATATAAGTTCAATGAAAAATAAACCATAATAAAAAAAATTCTAAAACCATTTTCTCTGGTAAGTGAAATTCTATATGTAGATTCTTCAAATCACCTTTGACAAAGATTAGAGTAAGGAGTTGGTGAGATCTCATGAATAAGGTGCAGAAGACACTCAAAAATCCCAAAATGATTCCAGGATCAAAAGAAAATTAGGATCGATATAAGGTTGTTGATAAAGTACTAAATGTACAATGAACTCAAGTGTTAAACTCGAGTTGAGAAAACAAGTAGTGAATATTCATGATTCATCATTTGCACATGGTAAAATGAGTCAAATTCTATCATATTCAAATCTTTACATTTAATTGATAATATGGTATGCATATGGTACCTTTTTGGCCTTTGAACAAAATCAGATGAACTTTATGATTGTGAAAGTGATGGGAAGCAATACACACTTATTGATCAAGGATTACCAAAAGAAATAAATTTACATTCTTTCATGAATAATGTTTGTTGGAGTATTCAAGTGAGATAAGATGCACAATAAAATACAAGTATGTGGGTTATAGCAGAGATGTATGGAA
>APFE030957690.1:8930-32877 GCA_000404065.3 Pinus taeda | reverse complement strand
GAGTGACTTGGTGTGGTGGTTGCCATCAAGTCCAAAGGGGGAGATTGTTGGCATTATGATTCAGGTGTTGTCCTTGATGGCAACTCACTCAGAGGAATGATACAGGTGATGGCAACTCACTCAGGGGACAGATCATAGTGCAGTAGGTAAAGAGAGATATATACGCAGGTTGGACGTGACAAATCCGCGTATACACGCGGTTTAGGCATTACCAAGTCGCGTATGCATATGCATGCCCATTCATGAAAAGAAAAGCGCATATATGTTGGAAAAATTGCCTTTGGTCCGTGGCGGTTAGTCCTTGGAACTTGAACCTATGGTTTTGGACCATGGTACCTCGTCAGATGCGTTGATCCCTAGTATTGGATGCATGGTATTGGTCTGTCATGGTTTTGGACCATGGTATTGAGCAAGGCCTAAGACTATAAAAGGAGAAGATCATTAGAGAGGAGAAAGGGTGAGGAAGTGATGAACATCTGATAAAGTGTGAGATCTAGATGCTGGTTATGGGTTGGTGATCTGAACCAAGGAGGCACTCATGTGAAGAATGATGAATGATGGATCGGGATCTCAAGGCTTGGAATGATTATCTTTATATGGGTTGAGTATGGAGAGACTAGATCTATTGACGCATGTTTATGAATGTTATGATTTGGGTATGTTCTGATATCTGAAATAGCTGCAAAGTTATGAAGTTGAATTTGCAGATCTGTACGCGGGTTGTATTTGGTAAAAGAGCGTATACACGCAGGTTGGGTTCGTCCAAGTAGCGTATACAGTATGAGGTATGATATTTGAAGTTTCTATTGGATCTGGTTGTTGTTGCATAGTTATGTAGACTGTGTTGTTTTCAGTGTTTCAGTATTGGGTGTTTCAGAGATTGATGATGCGGGTTGTTTTGCAATGGTGATTGTTTTATGGATCCAGTTTGAAAATTGATGAAACGTGGTCCCTGGATGATTGTAGGCCGACACCTACGTACTGGTAAACATATTGGCCAGTACAAGAGCCAGGGGGTTGTAGCTCCCTTCCCAACCCAACCTAACCTGAACCCAAATAACAGACCGGTTCAATCCGTTCAAATAATCGAAACACCAGAAATAGAAACTGATCTAAGGGAGTGCAACGACCTTCAATTAAGGTCTAGGTGCATTATAGAAACCGAGGGAGACAAACATGCTCAAGTTGAAAATAAGTTACCCACAGAACAACCATTACAGGAAGAAGATGTGGTCAGACAACAGACTCATGACCAAGTAACCACATCTTCTCCCCCATTCCCAGAACGATTAATCATACCACACCCTATAGAACATCCTGACTTTGATATTCTGGGAGAACTAAAGAAATTGTATATAAAAATCCCACTCCTCCAAGCTATCCAAGATATCCCAATATATGCAAAAATCATCAAAGAGCTATGTATAAAAAAACCAAGGAGGAGAATAACAAATAACCCAATAGTCCAAGTAGTTGGCACCTTATCTGATCTATTACTAGGAAGAGAAGTACCTATTAAATATGAAGACCTAGGAAATCGAATAGTGACACTGCAAATCAATGGACAAATCTTTTTAAATGCCTTAGTTGATTTAGGGGTTGTAATTAATATTTTAACAACCACTACTTGTCAAAAACTGGGCATTACATCAGTAGAACCAAACTCCACCTTATTAAAATTGGCTGACTGATCAGTAGTTAGGCCAGAAGGTACACTACATGATGTCATGGTATCCATTGATTCTTGGGAATATCCTGTCGACTTTCTGATAATAAACCCTAAAAACTGAGTCGATGGACACCTGTTAATTTTAGGCAGACCTTGGCTTGTGACCGCTAATGCTTACATTAGCTGCCGATAAGGCAGTATGACCATAACTAGAGGGACTAATATCAAGAATATAGCTTTATACCCTCCAGCCCAGCCAATTGTAACAATAATAAAAACTAACAAACATCATGTATCATACCTCACAGAAAACATTAGGTCCCCATTAACTATAGAAAATGCCCTCAATTTTAAAGATCAAACAGAGGATGATGTTATTAACAACTTCATTAACCAAGCTGAATCCAGATCCCATGTACAATGTCACATGATAGAGGCAACATTTGACAATGAACTAGAAGAAGATCCTCTCAACGACACTCATGATTAAACAATACCCACTACCTCTGTTTCAAACAACAAAACTATAGAGATTGAGCTAGGAAAAACCTTGAAAATCAATAATAACCTGACTCCTGAACAAGAAGAAAAGCTAGTCCAACTACTGAGAAAATATAAGGAAGCTTTTGCATGGGATTATTCGGACATGAAGGGAATCAATCTCCAATTGTGTACGCACCATATTTATACAGAAAAAGATGTGAGACCCGTTCGCCAACCCCAACGGAGACTCAACTCTCACTTGAAAGACATTGTGAAAGCTGAATTACAAAAACTTTTGGATGTAAACTTTATTTATCCAATCTCCGATAGCAAGTGGGTCTCTCCGCTAGTAGTGGTGATAAAGAAGAATGGAAAGTGGAGGATTTGTGTAGATTATAGAGAATTAAACAAAGAAACCCAAAAAGACCACTTTCCCCTTCCATTAATTGATCAGGTATTAGATACATTAGCAGGAAAGAAATTATTTTCTTTCTTGGATGGCTTCAGTGGATACAATCAGTTTCAGATTGCCCTTGAAGACCAGGACAAAACTACTTTTACATGTCCTTGGGGAACGTTTGCCTACAGAGTCCTACCCTTTGGCCTATGCAATGCCCCTGCCACATTTCAGAGGGCCATCCTCAACATCTTTTCTGATTTAATAAATGAAGGGCTCGATTTATATATGGATGATTTCACACCATAAGGAGATGATTTTGACCCAGCACTAGACACATTGGAAAAGGTGTTGCAATGATGTATCGCCACTAGGCTCTGCTTGAGCCATGAAAAGTGTTATATGATGATGACTGAAGGAATCATACTAGGTCATTATATTTCAGCGGCTAGAATACAGGTAGATACAGCCAAAATTCAAATAATTTTGTTAATACCTACTCCTACCACACAGACAGAGGTAGGCAGTTTTCTTGGATTTTCTGGTTATTATTGGAGATTTATAAAACATTTTTCTCAAATAGCTGCACCTCTATACGCACTAACATGGAATGTTGATTTTGTTTGGACAGATAAATGTGACCGTGCTTTTGAGGATCTGAAAAAGCTTGTGTCAATAGCCCTAGTGCTCAGAGGCCCAAATTGGGACCTGCCATTTCAAATTTCATCAGATGCTTCAGACAGAACTATTGGAGCAGTCCTTGGGTAGGAAGAAGACAAAAAACCATATGCAATCTATTATATCAACAAGAATTTGTCTCTTGCGGAGCTAAACTATATTGTTACCGAAAAGGAATTTTTAGCCGTAATACATGCTGTAAATAAATTTAGGCATTATATCACCAAATATCTTGTTGCTTTATATACAGATCACTCTATCATAAAATATTTAGCAAATAAACCTATTACAAATGGTAGAGTAATAAGATGGTTGATTTTATTGCAGGAATTTGACATCACAATAAAAGATCGACCTGGAAAAGAGAATCCTGTAGCTGATTTACTCTCACGAATGCCGAAGCCAGTGGACGCAACAATAGTTGAAGATCAATTTCCAGACGAACATTTTTTTGTTGTTACTGCCAAAACAACTTGGTATGCTGATGTTGCAAATTATTTAGCAGTAGGCAAATTACCAAAGCATCTGACCCCCAATGAACGAAAGCAGATCGTGCAATGTAGTACCTGATTTTCTTGGATTGGGGGCTACCTATTTCATATAGGGGTAGATATGCACATTAGAAGATGCGTCCGTGAAGACGAAATATTTGACATTCTGAAAGCCTGTCATGACGGACCGTGTGGCGGACATTTTGCAGACCGAAGAATTGGTCACAAGGTTCTGCAAACAGAGTATTACTAGCCCGCAATCTTTAAATATGTGAAGAAATTTGTTCAAGCTTGTGATAGTTGCCAAAGGGCAGGACACCCTAGACAGTACGACGAAATTCCTTTAAACCTATAGCTAGTAATCGAACCATTTGAGCATTGGGCGCTCAATTTTGTTGGTTCGATCAACCCATCATCAAATCAAAAAACATATATTCTGGTAGCAACATAGTATGTTACCAAATGGGTTGAAGCATAGGCACTTCCAAGAGCTACAGAGGAATCTGTGATTCATTTCCTGTTCCAAATATTTGTGCGATATGGCCTCCTAAGAGACATAATCACCAATGGAGGACCATAGTTTATAGGTAATAAAATCACTGCAACGCTAAAAAATTATTACATTCAACACAAAATTACCACTCCGTATCACCCACAGGAAAATGGCCAAGTAGAGAGCACAAATAAAGTGATAGAGGCAATATTAACAAAAACCATTGTGTCACACAGGTGTGATTGGGCTTCAATATTGCCGGAAGCCTTGTGGGCATACTGAACAACGTGGAGGAACACCACCAGTTATTCACCATACTAGCTAGTATTTGGAAAGGAACCCATCTTTCTAGTAGAGTTCGAAATACAAATGTTAAGAACAATATAGGAGGTCAGTCTGGATTTAAATAAGGCCCAGACTAATAGATTATAGCAAATTAACGAGTTAGATGAAATTAGGCTCTGGGCTCTGCAACACACTGCATTAATCCAACAACAGAAAGCAAAATGGCACAATGCCCTGATCAAAAAGAAAATCTTCCACAAAGGAGATTGGGCACTCCTATACGATTCCAGGTTTCAGGATTTTCTGGGAAAACTTCAGACTCGCTGGCTTGGACCGTATGAAATCCAGAAAGAGCATGATAATGACATCATTACTTTGACTACTATTGACGGATCTGGACATACCTTTAAAGCAAATGGCCACCGAGTGCAACTGTACCATAAACTGCTTACTTGGGAATCCTTCTACCAGCAACTTCGGGAAGATTCTGATATGCAGATTCTTGCTAAGGAAAAGAATTCTTCCTCAACTTTGGTTTACTAAGTAATTTCACTATTCCTAAATTTTGTACAAATTTTTCTTTTCTGCTTGCATAAATTACTTTCTATACAGATTTTTGCATTTTTGCATTTTTTTTTTACATTTTTTTTTCATTTCCAAAGGAATAGCACTTTCGCCGTTTTGTTGTTCTTTTTCGAAAGAACGACACTTTTGCATTTTGCTATTCCTTTCCGAAGGAACATCATTTTCGTCATTTTATTGTTCCTTTTCGAAGGAACAACACTTTTTCATTTTGTTGTTCCTTTCCGAAGGAACAACATTTTCGTTATTTTGTTGTTCCTTTCCAAAGAGACAACGCTTTTGCATTTTGCTGTTCCTTTCCGAATGAACAACATTTCCGCATTTTTGCTATTCCTTTCCGAAGGAACAACATTTCCGCCTTTTTGCCGTTCCTTTCTGAAGGAACAACACTTTCACGTTTTGTTGTTCCTTTTTGAAGGGACAACACTTCTACATTTTTGTTGTTCCTTTCCGAAGGAACAACACTTTTCATTTTTGTTGTTCCTTCGGAAAGGAACAACATTTTTGAATTTTCACTATTCATTTTCGAAGGAACAACACTTTCATTTTCTGTTGTTCCTTTTCGAAGGAACAGCACTTTTCATTTTTTGCTTTTCCTTTTTGAAGGAACAACACTTTCGTTTTCTGCTGTTCATTTTCGAAGGAACAACACTTTCATTTTTTGCTATTCCTGTGGAAAGGAACAACACTTCCCTTTTTTGTTGTTCCTTTCCGAAGAAACAACATTTTTCATTTTTGTTGTTCCTTTCCGAGGGAACAAAATTTTCGCATTTTTGTTATTTTACTTCGCGCTTGCTTTATTTGTTGTTCTGATTAAGGAACAACTGTTGTTCCTCTTAAGGAACAACAGTTTCGAGTATGTTTTTTTCTTTTGCGTGTTGTCCCTCTTAAAGGAACTGCAGTTTTTGCGTGCGGATATTCTTTTGTTGTCCCTCTAAAGGAACAACAACTATTCCATCTAAAGAACAACACTTTTTGAGTGCATTTTTCATCTTTTTTTGTGTGTATGTGTGTTTCACAATTTAGAGGATTTTTGTGAGTGATGGTCATTTAAGGCACAATTATACATTTATTCAAGAATACAAAAACCAGAGGATATTGAAATCAGAAAACTAAAGAAAAATCGTTATCTTTAAAGAAATTTCTTTGAATTGATAAGAGAAAAGAAGAAAGGACAAAATTATTTACATCACTTTGTTGTCTTTATTATTACTAACACCAATCTGATTGATTATTTTTATCATGATGGTTCTTTCTAATCCCCATAATTCTCTTTGATCATTATTATTCAATAAGAATAAGGACATATTTTCCTCTATTGATATGTTCAGACTTCTTCCACCATCCCTACTTTTAAGGAGTGTTGAGCCACCCTATGTATACAAATAAGAAAGTGCTATATAAAAGAAAAAGAAGAAAAAAAGAAAAGAAAAGATACATATCGATATGATTACTAACATGATTTGTCAGATGAAGGATAGGGGGTCTCATCAAGAGCCAACATACCATGATCATTAGGAAGAAAGTGAAGTGGCATTCCCACTATGGCCACCACACCAGGGATATGATCCAAGAGGCACATCAAAAAAATAAAAATTCGTTGGAATATGAGGTCTCATCACGAGTCGGCCTGCCCACCTTTCACTCCTTCCTGGTGAATGGCATTGTGATTCATCTGGTTACCAAGTGAGCACAATACCCTCCATTCTAACATCGCACAACACTTTCCTAGGCATACACAAAGGATTATGGTTCCAAGGGTGAAATAAGCAACTCTGTCAAGGTTATGGACACCTGTGGGCAACAGAGCTCTGCTGATGGTATTGAAGTCACATTTTTCATACACCAATAGCCATTATAAACCCTTCTTCTTATATCTTTATAGTGATTTAAAATGAGATTATGTTATATAACCCTTTCGAACCTTTTATACATGAAAATCATTTATAAATCAATCATAATGGTTAAAGTGGATAATGACCGCATAAGAACTTTAACTTACGTCAGCTGTCCTATCCTCTATTTTTTGTATCATATCACGACATTTCCATATTTATTAGCGATTTCCATCATAAGCCTCGATTTTAGTAACCCGCTCATTTTTGTAAACATGTCATGGATCTATATGTTGTTCCTTTATTCCACTGTACGATTGCAGTTCAGCATGCTGCTCCTTTATTTGACGACAGAGGATGACCTCTCACATTTCAGGGGGGCGCAGGTGATCTCCATAATTCACTAGCATACGTGTCAAATCATTATTCGAAGGTATTATGACTCCATCAAAACTCGAGAATAGCAATTCTAACGGTATTGTATTTCCCAATATGCATGGCTTGCTGTTTCAATGCCATTTCTGTGTGTTGGCTCTGTAAAAATTAACAGTAACCTAAAGTTTGAATAGCTTGCTATTCCATTGTCTTCTCTATGTTTTTTAACAGTGAGCTAAAATTTGAATAGCTTGTTGTTCCATCATCATCTCTATGTTTTTTACAGTGTGCTAAGCTTGAACAAAATGGGAGGCAGATCAATTTGTAGCGAACCACAGGTGTTAATGGTCTCTGACGCTGCACGCAAAATCTTAGTAAGGGTAGGATGGATAGCCTACCTTAACCGTCTATAGCAATCTAACGAGACAGTGGCAATTGAATTTCTATAGAATTTGCAGGAAGATCATTCCATGGTGAGAGGGAGACAAGTAGCAGTAACATATGAGATAATTGCTGAAGTTTCGGGA
Organism: Pinus taeda; assembly: GCA_000404065.3. NCBI lineage: Eukaryota > Viridiplantae > Streptophyta > Pinopsida > Pinales > Pinaceae > Pinus > Pinus taeda. The sequence goes on along the minus strand of APFE030957690.1, from coordinate 25,062 downwards.
CTGCCAGCCATCGAACCAGTATGGACCCTGAAAAAGATGAGGTCGCAAGACGCTATAAGTATCTTCCGGGACGAAGGGCAGAACCTTACTATCAAAGGCAAAGGAGTCCTACAGGCAACCCTGGGAGAGCCTTGGGTAGAATTGGTCAAAATTGTCTAAAGCTACATTACTTGCGATGGTAGAAAAGACATGGTAAGACCACGCCATCTCAAACTGTTAGTTGTATTAAAACAAAAAAATTTTGTGAATTTCCTGCGTACTTAAATTTTTTATTGCATGATGTTGCCCAAAGTATAAGAAAATCTCGCCATGTAGAATCAATAGTAAGCCATCATGGTTTAATTCGGTTGATAGTCAGTTACAGTATTACCCAACAGCAAAGTAGTTGGGAGGAATTGATTTTCTCAATAGATGGGGGACTGGCCTTGCCAACCCCAAAACGAAAAAACATTGCTAGCACATCAATTAGACCACCGAAACAAAGAGAATTTGTCAGATTGGGAAGAAGCAGAGGAATGCTCGTAAATTCCCAAGGAAACAGTAACCAACCTGTAGAAATACATGACTCAGAAGACGAGCAACCCACACAACTTGGAGGGGAAAATGAAGAAGAATTAAAAGAGAACGAAGAAGAAGAACCGGAAGAGGAAACTGAGCAATCCGGTCAGGAAGAAGGGGAGGAAGCAGAGCAACCCAACGGAAGCCCACTGCAAAACCCTCTGCAAGAAGACGAATTGGCCCAAAGTTTGGCAAATATGGGCAAGTATGTCCAACCTCACAGCCCACTCAACCCCGATACTGAAGAAGGGCCACAAGAACACTCTGCTCATGATAAGAGTGCCTCTAAGAAGATGTGTGATGAGGAGGAAGAAGAAGAACAATCCCAGGAACACTCTGCACATGATAAGAGCGTATCTGGGGAGATGTGTGACGAGGAGGAAGAGGAAGAACAATCTCAGGAACACTCTGCTCCTAGTCAAAGTACACCCAAAGAAATGCACAATAAAGAAGAATTAGAAGGAGAAGCTACCTGGGAGACAGCAGATCAACCCAGGGTTTTTACCCTTGAAAAACCTAATCAGCAGGATGAGAACACTGAAGAACTATTCCAAATAGGAAACATGGAAATTGGGCAAGGTGAGGGTACAATCCCTGAAGTACAAAGCCCAGGCCCAAGAAAAGAAATAGTTGTTCCTTCTAAGAAAACAAATGAAATCAAAAAGTTGCGAAAGGAACAACAGAGACTGCTTAATGTAATTAAACAAATTCGACAACAAATAAGGGTCCTAAAAATGGGGAAAAGCTCAAAAAGAACCCCTAGAGAAATGCATGCAGCCACCCAGGAAAAACCCCATAAGAAGAAGACCAAGAGGAGTCAAGTTAAACATGTTATCCAGAACTGCAAGGAACAACATGTGGCTATTATAAATGTAGAAGCACAAACAAAAAACATGCCAGTCTGTGACAAGGAAGTTCAGACAGAGGCATTGTCCTCTAGCAACACAACCAACTGGACAATTCGTGAGAAGGAAATACAGACTATAAAAATCGAATGTCGCAATAAGGAGATCCAGGTAGATCTCCAGCCCAAAAATGTCATGATGGATAATGACCAGAGGATAGTAAAACTACAAAAAGATTTGGCACAAGCCCAACAAAAGATAGAAAACCTCATAGAGGAAACTATTCCTCAAGAGAAATATCAAAAGTTACAACAGCAGGTCAAGAACATCAATGCATCGGAGAGTGAGGCCTTCGATGCATGGCGAAGGGTAGAGGAAAAAGTTAAAAAGGTAACCAATAGACTAGACACAATTATGAATCAAATGGATACCTTAAGTTCTCTGTATACTGACGTTCTAGCATGTAGGGCACCTGCCGAAAACTATGCTTTATTTTTTTATGGAAAGGTATTTACAATTGAAAATCAAGGCTGTCAAGGTAGGGGTGCCTATAGAGATAAAAACCATTGATGATTTCATAAACTGTTGTAATCATTACGGGGTGAAAGTCCAGCGATTGTTATGTGAATTTTATTTGCACAATCTTGTGCTGGATGGAGAAACGGAAAATAACCCTAGCCCTTTTGTGGGTGATATCCAGCTTTAGGCATTTATCTCTTTTGATGTCAACCAGATAAAGTGGCTTAAAGCCTACAATACCTTCCAGAGGCAGGAGAATGAGTTAGATCTATGGGTAAGGGGCAAACCTAGAAACCCATTGCAACTATAGAATAAACATAGGAGCTTAATGAGAATGAAGGGCTGGATCCATACATTGGGACCTATTCACACAGTAGTCATCCAGCAAGGGGTAGAATACTTCCTAACCATCAAAGACCTTGCCATAGCAGTAGCCAAATTCTGATACCAGACTTCCAATCGGAATATCCAAAACAGAGAACCATTCAATTATGAGAATTTTAAGCTAGTTGTTGATCGCTTGGTTACCTATGGTGACCTCATCTTGAGAGAAAATCTGTCTTGGTTAGGTTGTAGGTTTCGAAGTTCAATCATATGGTACCTTGCACCAGGGTATAGAGCCTTATATGAATTGCCTGAAGGTCAGACATGGCATATTGTTGAAGTCTTAGCTAGAAATCATGGTTTTAGACCACTGACTGAAAATCCTTCTCTAGCCTATTCCCTAACTACCTTGCATGTCAATTACAATGTTTTCATGAGGGCATGAAAAAGGGTAAGTAGGGGGGTGTGTTGAGCACTAGAAAAGGTATGTAATTGCCACTTATTTCTCTATCTTTTCCTTAATTCATAACTTCTTTACATTCTAAGATGGTCATATGATAAAGGATTATGATAAAGTTAAGGGGATTTGTGACTGATGTAAAATGATTAATTATTGTCTTTTTCTATGCAGAAAGTGAAGGAAATGGAAAATTTCCATTCCGGAGGAAAAGAAAAGGAAAAACCAACTGTTGTCCCTTTGATAGGGAACTGCATCTAGATAAGGAAATCAAGATTGGAGCACATGGGCCAGGAAAAGGAAGAAGAAACATAGTATTAGTGCAAGAGGACAAAAATATAACTAAAGGTTAAAGATATGGCGAATCAAGGATCGCTATCTCAAGGATATCTATATTTTTGGTATTTCCACCTGGCCATTATAAAAAGGGACAATGTTATTATTGTTGATTTATAGAATTTGTTGTTGCAATCTAAAATTTGATCATCGACTCTCTTTAAAGAGCGATCACTGTAACTTTATTTTTATGATTAATACATAAACTTTGTTGTTGTTCCATTATTTGATTCTGGAGTAACCACAACAATGCATCCCTGGTGGCTAAGGGCCCGACCCTAGTCGATCACTTGCTTTATGTATCATTACTTTCCGATTATAGTTGTGTGTGGTTTGATTTCCTTTACTTGCTTTATTCAGTAATCTTCCGTTCCTAAACATTTCGTTGACTTGTTCTATTATGTTGAATTAGTAATTGAATAGTAAGATTATTAATTGCATCTGAAAACGTTATGCTGAAATAATATCGCATTGTCGGATTTGGACGTTGTTGTTCATTTACAGATTGACATTGTTGTTCATTTACAGATTGACATTACTGTTCATTTGCAGATTGACGTTGTTGTTCATTTAGCCACGGTTCACCTATAATTGTGATTGATGTTCATTCGATTACTGTTCCATTACCACTGCAATTTTTGTTCCTTTATAACTGTGGTTAATGCTTATTATGCTACAACAAGATTACTGATTCAATCGTTCTAGATTCGTTGTGTGTTTACATTTGATTAAGTTTGTTGTTCAATATTTCGTAGACTTACTTAGGTTTGTCGTTCCTTTCTTAGTTGCTGTTCAATTCATTTATTAGTTAAAGATTGTTGTTCCATTCCTTTCGGTTGAGATTGTTGCTTAATTCATTCCTGTAGATTAAGCTTTGTTTTCTGATCTTTTCAATAGATTAGTTGTTGTTCCTTTTCTGTTAATTGAATTGTTATTTCTAGCATTTGCTTTGGTGTGAATAGAAAGATCCACAACTGTAGCGAACATTGACTACTACTGTCTAGTTCCCAGATTGGAAATCTTGTCTTTGATTGATTCTCATTTGCATCAGTTTACAAAGGAAAGAGTTATCATTACTGCATCCTTAACTGATGATTGTTGTAGTTTCTTGATTTAGTTCCAAAGCATTTAAGTTTCTTGCCATTACATTCAAAGTCGTTTCCAGTATTTGTTTACTTTTGTAAAACACTATACTACTAGCATTACTCTCGAACAAGTGACCGCCTCAGACTAAGTACACTCTTGAGATAAAAAAGCGTACCTAGATTGATAATTAATGTAGGGTAAATAGAGGTTAAAGAGACCCTTTTTACTGCTCAACAATCGGATTCGTCACCATGATGAACATCGAGCTTCTCCTTCCTAGAGCTCGTTAATATTACTAGGTCAGAGATATCTGAAGGATGGACTTATATCACAAGCATATGCTATCCCCTTCAAGCTTATGATAATTAAATTCTTGGGGTACCTGCTAGAAATGCTGGGGAAAAATGGAAAATTTTTACCAGTTGTGTCGGCAGCTTTTCACTCTTGAACATGACACTCTTTTGCTTCGTGTCAGGTTGGGATATCCTTACTTCATCATTGACCTTCCTAGGTTTGGGTCGCCACTTTTTTCCTTTCCATATGATTTTTCCACGTCATCATGACCTCAGATCCTATGGATCCAAAAATCTGCCAAACTCTGGAGTTGTGTTGCCGATATGTTTAAAAGTTAATCCTTCTGTAGTTTACACTCATTCCTGATTCTCTGTATCATCCATAATCATAGCATCCCCTTGTCTCATGTCGATGATGTGGGATATATCATGACCCTCCTTCAACGAGGTCACTTCTTGTTGACTTCAGCTCATTATTTAGGAAGTTGGCTGAGAGACTCCCTTCCAGTACCTTAGATATTGCATGCCCTAATGGAAACTTCTTCACACTCGACAACAAGTTTTAATCATTGGCTTTCGATCGAGTGACTTCACGGATGTTCGAACGCGGTTCCTTATTCACACTTCGTGGATTATGCTGCTGGTACCTTGAGATCCGTTGACATTATTGGTGGTTTCTCTTGCGCTTGTTAACGGTTCACATCATTGACCAGTAATCAAGTGATTTTCTAGCATGTTCGACTTCAACACATCTATTCACATGCTAGAATTTGTACTTTGATCGAGTTGTGTTAGAGCGCAAGACCCTGGGCTTAGATTACAAAAGTCCAGGTTGCAGACATGATCATGTTTACATACATGTCTCTTTAATATGGATGGCTGCGACCATGCCATGAGTCTATTATATGTGATCCTTCTCATTATTGGATGGCTGCAACCATACCTTGGGTTAGATATGATCCTTCTTACTGGATGGCTGCACCCATACCTTGGATCCAGTTACATGATATTTTTATGGATGGTTGTATCCATACCACGATTCATGTAGCAGAGATTTCATTGATGTATATTTATCTATGCTTTCTTGCAGGTTTTCAGACAATAGTTTCCAGTTCCATGCATCTACTCATAAAACATTTCACCCCTCACTCTTGTTCGACCTTCACACTTTAGGGGGCATTTGTTACACATCATTTTGTCACTATCCATGTACTCCCCATTTCTTGATCCTGGAGGACCTCTATAGTGATCCTCATGTGTTTTCCTATCATGAAGAACATTTCGTTACATCCCTCTTCATCTACAAAACATTTCCCTCTTAGCTTATCATTGGCATTTGGTTTCGATTGTGGTTTCATCCTATAGTTTAATCCACATTAAAAATAATTTTGGGTGGATGGAATAAACAAGGAACACAGTAGCAAAGTTGGTATTGAGTTTGATTGCATTATGAGTGGTCACAGGTTCAAGTATTGTCAAGCTCATTGATTTTTTGTTTTGAATTTAGAAGTGCATTTTTTTTTAATAGATGGGGTGCATTCTATTAAGCACGCATAGAGAAAGTGCATTATGTAGTTTGCGGATCGGATAGGTGCATTATATTGAATTCTTAATTATTAGAATTTTTTGTGGGTCATTTTGAGGCCCAAATTTACTTTTGAAAAGGGGAAATGGCAAGATTTTTTTTTTAAACTGAAAGGGGGACATGAAAAGTCATGAAGACAAGTCTTTGAGGGAAAGAGGCTATATTTATTTTGTTGTTGTCAAAATGTTGTAGGGCTTATGAATAGGTTTAGTCTTGGTACAAGAAATGAAGAGAATGCTACTATTCACCATCGAAGAACAGGTTGAGATTGCATTGATATGATTAGATTTGTAAGGATAATTTATTGTATTTTGAGCTTGTGGATCCATTTTGAATATTGTGAAAAGTGGTCCACTATGTTTTGGTGAAGGAGGTGGATTCCTCTCTTAGAGGTTGGAGCCTACAACAAGTTGGAGCTTGCATATTTATGAGGTTGATGCCTCAATCAGGTTGGAGCCTACAAAAAATTTGTGCTTGCATATTTTTGGGGGTTGGTGCTTTCAGCAAGTTGGTGTCTGCAAATTGATGTAATCAAAGATTGAAGAAAATAATATATTTGTTTTTCACTCGCAAGGGTTTCCACATATATCTAGTCTTCTCATGTGTTGTTGTGATGATTGTATTTATTGATGCATTATTATGTTTTTTAGTTATGATCAATTGTAAAATTAGTTAAATTGGTTAAAATTTGCCATTACATTGATTCACACCCATCATCTCACTGTAATCATAATTCTAACAATAAAATCATAAATTTCAATCAAACTATGTCAAGAGAAATTTAAGTTTTATTTATTCCATCATAATATGGACATATGTTTCAAGAGCCCTTCCTTTGAAATGGAGAAGGAACTCTTATTTATACAAGAAAAACTAAGATCACCAATAATAAATTCAGATGCACAAATCTCTCCTATATCTACAAATTCCTCATGTGGTTACAACCAATTGCTAATAATTAGCAAGTAATAGCTCTAAAGATCTTTCCACAAATATCTCTTGAATATTTGATAGCAAATATTCCTTCATTCTTCTCCACCCAAGAAACTTGAGTGATCCTCCCAAATTTTCATCAAATCTTCAAAGATTGAAGAGGGAATTCGAATTTGAGGCTAAGTGGTAAAAGTATGCATTGCTACAGAACTTGCATTTTTTGTAGTCGTCACCAAACTGACCCAACTTTCAAAGAAAAGTGAAAACATGTTATTTTTCTAATATTTAATAATAAACTCACTTAACATACTACATATAGAACCTAATCCTACATATATCTTTAAAATGGTCTTAATTCAAGGTTACAAACAAGTGGAAAATGGTTAAAAATAAAGGAAGAGGTTGGTAAAAACATGGCATTTTGGTGACCCAACATATACCTTGAGGTGTCATGCTATGAAGTATAACTTGTAGGTGGATTTGGACTCTCATGGATTTGTTGGATGAATTGAACAACATTCTTATTATCCAATCATTCTTGTAAAAACACAATAATCCAATATAATAATAGAAAGCATAAGACATATAGGGATCCATCCTCCTTATATTTCATTAACAAGGGATTGAGCACCACATTCACCTTTCCTTTATTGTAGATAATATCATAGTTGTAACCCAACATCTTGGTGACCCACGACTACTACTCAGTGAAGGTAAACGTTGTTTCAGAAAATAATTCAAGCTATTATGGTTTTCCTTGATCTAAAAACACCTTCAAATGAGATAAAGGTGTCACGTGTTCACTATGTGAAGGGTGGCTGTCATTTCTTTCTCAGGTGTAGTCTTTCCTAAGTTTATACTGCACAATTGTTTACAAGTGAATGCCAATGGGCACCCATCTTTTAATAACATTTCCCAAATACTTGCTACTGATGCGTCACAGTAAAGTATTGGTGAAGTATGGCGTTAATAAGACTAGATTAGTGCAGGTAGTTTCCTTTAAGGCATAAAAGGCCTACTAGGCTACATCATTCCAGAGAAAGGCATTCCTTTTTAGAAATGAAGTTAATGGGGTGAAAATTTTTCCATAGGTATGAAAAAGAATTATGTAGTAGGCATTGAGGCCTCATAAACCACATATGCTCTTTGATGTCCTTAAGCATGGCCAAAATTAATTTCCCGATTAACATTAGGACAAAAATGTTCTTAAGAAGTGCCAAAATTTCATCTGGAATGTTTGATGTACAAGTTGATTTTCTTGAGTAACTACATAATTGTAATGCTTGATACGCGTGTTGCATGTGGCTCTAAAGTTTTGTTGTAAATAAAAACATATTCAAAGAAAAAGGGCACGCGGTTTCATAAATAGGTTTGATAAATCTTGTTCATGAGGATCTCAAAAGTGTATGGGCATTGCAAAGCCCATAAGGCATCACCAAAAACTCATAGTTCTCTTCATGTGTGTGGAAGGTAGCATTAAGAATGTTTACTTCATCTAAATTTGGTGATAACCAAATTAAATATGAAATTTAGTCAAGAATTGGGCTTTGTGAAACCATAAATTAGGTCACTAATGTTAGGAATGGGAAGTTTTTCTTTGATAATCAACTTTCTATGGAAATGAAATGTTGGACACAAGGTTCATTAGTTGTCTTCTTTCTTCAAAAATCATGACCATTAGAGAGGATTATAGGCAAGTACTAGGAAATATGACTCTAGCTCAATTCTTAAACTATCTTTCAATTTCATTTCTTTTATATAAAGAGATAGTGATAAGGACACACACTAAGAAAATGACTATGTAGAATTAGTGGAATGTCATGATCGTGTTTCCACCATGTGAGGGGGTAACACCATATGGTGTTTCAAAGGCCTAGCTATGCTCGTGTAAAACATAATACAAATTAGGATGAATATTTCATAGAGAGTTATCAATAGGTTAATGGAATTGAATTTGTTAATATTGCTAGAGTGACCCTTCTTTAATAGATTTTATATATGGTGAGAGCTAAAAAATCCTATTTAAGCTACTCATAGACCTTTGTGGGTGTGTTTATAACCCTTTAGAGTGAAGCTCATGTATAAATCCTTGAAATCCATTGTCATGAGGCTCTATTTTCACAACCATTTAACTTCCAAAATTGTATCACGCATTCCCATTCAATGGAAAACATGCTTGCTTTGAGAAAATAGTCTCCTATTAGGAGTTTCACATTCTCACACTTGCCAACACACTTCATAGTAACTCCATTGGATTTCATCATTTGAAAAATGTGCATCGAATGGAAATAAAAATGTGTTTTGTCTATGACATGATGATGGCTTAAATTGTCAATGATACTACTTTCGATTAAGATAATGACCTTCAAGGTTTGGGGACCTTGAATTCCCAACAAACTATAGAGGGAAATTTTGGGCTTTTATAAAAAGGATCATGAGTCAATACTTTAATGGTCCAAATATTACCTCAAATAGAGTTTGTGTGGGAAATTATGCATTCTACAAGTTGATCTATTCTTTGATGAGCATAGTGCTAAGTGGATGCCATATCAATGCTCATTACTCACATTTTTGAAGCTAGTCAATTGTGGATTTTCAAGAATATTCTAAAGGGTCAAAAGCCCTAACCCTAATTGAAAATTGAGGCATGAAAACCTAATCCTATATGGCTATTAAGATATGTCAAACGTTGAGACATAAGTAAAGAAAGAAGGTTCATTTCTATTGTATTGATTTACTCGAGTAGAAGACCCTATAATGGTTATTTAGAGCACAATTTTTAACGTAACCCCATAAAAAGTCCATCCTTTTTGTATCTTACATGTTTTGTTTTGAAAAAAAAAATGTAAAACATAACTTGCATCTTCTAACAAGTTTTCTCATATTATGTTTTCCAAAATATATCTTATATCTGTAATATAATCATTTCATTTTAATTTCTCTTTTTTTATTTATTTCACCATTTTAAATATTATATTTTATACAATATAATAAAAAATAACTTACATTATTTTTATAATAATTTATAAATATTTTATATTATATAATATATAATACATTATTCATATAGTATTATAGAAATTAAATAAACTAATAAAAAATAACATCGCAATATTTTATAATAATTTATAAAATATATTAGTAAACAAATTAGTTAATAAATATCAATAATAATTTATAAATCTCAAAACCCAAAACCCCTTTGAACCCCTCCCAAATTTCCATTTGATTCTCAAATTTGAATTCCCAGTGTATTGATAATTAATTAATTATATAACCACCCGCAACACTATTTATTATAGAAAAAATTACATCAAGATCATAAATACTTATTATTCTTTTACTGCAATCTATTCGAAGATCAAACCCTTAATGTTTGATGATACTATTTTCGTTTCATTTCTAACCCTAAGGTATGGTTCTTGATTGATCTCTTGGTATGAAAAAGATAGAATTACTCCACATGTTTCCCTTCGGATTTGTATCATTCTATTTATTAATTCTATTTATATTTGTATTATTAAATTTAATTACGTCTAAGTCGAAGGTTGTACTTCATACTTTCATTAGGAAATTCTTCATATTTGCATTTGTTTTCAAATAGAAATTATTAACGGGCTTTTATAGATATTTTTATCTTTGATAAATGGTATTAAAGGTAAATATAATATAATAATATAAATTTAATTTTATTTAAAATATTTCATTTTTTTATTAATTTAATATATTTTTATGATTTATGGAAGGGAGATATCGGAGTACAGTTTTTCATTTTAAAGTTATTTAGAAAACAATTTTTATAGGAATTACGGGTCATGACCAATAATTTGGTAGAAACACTCTCTATCAAGGTGTTCTCATTTCTCATTCTTGTCATCCTCACCATCTTGTTGTATTTGGAGATTCCCTGATCCTCATCTATCACATGCAAAATAAAGACACGTGCCAAGGATCTTCAAATGGAAGTTATTCTCTCTAGAATCAGGGTTTTATCATCCTTGATGGGGTGGCACATTGACTGGTTCTATATCCAAAAAAAACAATAGTTTGGCAGACTCTCAAGCAAATGAACCCATTAACCTCGGTGCAAAATGGACCTTTAGTTTCAATGGCCAATGTGTCACCATATCAATTCCGTGACCATGCAAATCACAAGAGTCACCCATCAAGAATCCAACAAAAGGCAATGGATGGGTTTAAATTCAGATGGGAGGCACATCCCACCATCCCACTCCGCCTCCTCGACACTAATGACATTATCCCTCCCCACCATGGAAATTAATTTTGTCTTTCCCGTCATATGTAATATAAGTGGGATATCACCTCGCGTCTTCACTTGGGCCTATTCCCTAGTCATGTAGGCTAATAGTTTTGCATTTAGCACCTCCCTCAACCGATCATGTTTTCTCTATCCTCCAAAGCTGCTAGGTTACAAGCACTATCAAGGGCACTCTATGTGGCAGCAATCGATTACAATAAGCTTTTGTAGACAAAATCCCAATTCCAATTACATGGCGACTTCATCAAGAACTTCTTTCCAAAATTGCAACTGTTATTCAACAATTTGTAACTCTAAAAGAGGTAGAAGGCATAAGAAATCTTAGTGGGGAAATGTGGTTGTCAATGCACCTGCATTTGAATTGACATGTTGTTATGTTAGAAGCAATGTTGCTTGAACTGGTAAGCCAAGTCTCTTCCTTCGTCTAGATTAGTGGTTGAAGATCCCTCTTCCATGGTGCATGCTCCTCCCACAATCCCTCCCTTCTTTGGTCCTCTAATTGCACCAAGTTTGTCGCAACTTCTCAAGGATGACCCCACATCTGCACTCAACTAACGAACACTCTTAGAATTCAAGTAATCTCTATTTAGTTTGCTCCTTTTTGGCTTCAATTATATAAGTGGTAGAGGATGCTCTCTGAATTTCATGTTTGTCAAGTCTCATCAACCCTATCTTACTCAATCTTTTGTAATTTTATCTCTGTCAAAGTTTATAGATCATTATTTTCAAATCTTCATATTTCAATGTCAATTTTTTTATAATTTTGTTTCTCAAAGCTAATAACTCATTATTTTCAAATCTTCATATAACTCATTACTTTCAAGTCTTCATATATCTCAGTTAATTATTAGCTCATTATTTTCAAATCTTCATATATCTCAAATTTTATTTTATTTTATTTTTATTTTTATTTTATTTATTTTATTTTATTTATTTATTTTTTTTTTTTTTTTTTTTATTTATTTTTTTTTTTTCCGGAGAAAAAAAACGAACTTTTTATATATAAATAGATAAAAAGTTACAAGCAGATGCTAACGCATTCAGTTGCAGTGAGGAGAAACCCCTTAGCTGACCCAGAGAAAATTGTCTCTTCTCTGGAACTGTCCGAAGACAAACCAAAAAGCCATATCCCCTGAAGGAGGGAGCAGTTCTGTGCTTTTTACAAAAACCAAAAATCCACAGCAGATTCTCTGCCTGTAACAGCCACGCCATACACTATCCCGACTGTATAATACCGTGGGCTTCCATGAAGGAAAAACAGCCCACTGTTTACAAGTAATAACGCCCGAAACACATGGGTCGTGAAGTAAAAAGCTGTCTCAGCAGAACATATCAGAGATTATATGCACAAGGAACATACTTCCGTGACAAAAAACGAGACTGATAAAGACAGAAACAACAAGCAAAAATTAGACATAAGGAGGTTGGAACGACTCCTGTAGCTGATCATGATGCTTCTCAATCACTTTCCAAATGCCCATAACCTGCTGCAGAGCATCTTTAGATAGTTTATCCGCGTCTTCATTCCGGCTCCTGTATATGTGATCAATGGAAAAGACATTAAAAGACTGTTTTAAAAGCATAATTTCTTCAAGAAGAAGTCTCAGCATATAGTTTTGACATCTAATGTTTCCGTTAACCCATTTAATCACATTTAAAGAGTCCCCAAAGATCATATATCTCAGTTAAACGAGCATAATTACTTATTTTAGTTTACAAACCTTTACATTATGTGTGATAACTTTTATAAATAAATAAAATTTACCAACTCATATATATAATATAATATAATATTTACTTAATATAAATAAATATTAAAAAATTAAAAATTATATAATAATTATATATATAATTACAAATATTTAACATAAATCACAAACAAATATTCATAAATTAATAATCTATATTTTATTTTTAAACACACAAAAAATTAATTAAGATATAAAACACACTTATATTATAAATAAAATAATAATATTTATTATTATTTTTTTTTAAATTGCACATATATATATTTAATAAATAAAAAAAACATATAAATATATTTATTAAATAAATACACATATAACGCATGATAAACCTAAAATATCTATATCATTGTATAATAATTGTTATACATAAAATGACAAAATGACATGTTCTTGGCGAAGAATATATGTTCTTCACGTAGTCTAATGAGGTAGAGGAGTTGCTCTGAAAGTTATGGAAATTCCGGTTATATTTAGAGAAAATTTGGCAAGGATTTTTGTAAATCCAAGTTATAGTTGTTAAACTTCAAAATTTAGGTGTTCTAGACATTTTTTATGGTGCTGAATCCATTTCCACCATCAAAAACACGATTCAAACACTGCCTCTACAAGATTTTTTTAAATTTTTTTATCCAAATTCTAATCACTTTTAACTATCTAAACACTTTTTAAATTACACTTACATTCTCAAAACCTATACTAATTTTCCTTACGTCACTCTACCATATAAATGAAACAAACCTTTTAACCAAATCCCAATATGCTTCAAGGTTCTCTTATCCTAACCCTTGAACATTAGAAAAGTAACTTCAACCATGCAAGAATATGATCGACAATTTCCAACCTTTTAAAGTTCTAAAACCGAGGCCCTTTTTCGAAGACTATAGATACTCCAACCTCAACATTTTAAGAGTCGCAGAACCAAGGTATGTTTTAGAACTATATAATCAACATTTTGTAGTGACAAAACTAAGATTATTTTTTCGACTATATCTTTATATCCACAAGGACAATTAAAAAAAGGAATTAATAAATGGATTGACTTTATTTTAGCTAATTCATAATGAAATATAAATGAGTAAATTAATAAATGTATTAGTAGATGAGTTGAGTGTCTGCAATAATCTAAAATTTTAGACTGATCCGCATAAAAAAAATTAATAAAACTTATTTTTATATATGAATTAGAAGGATAAATTTGAGTTATATAAATACTTCCTTCTTATCTTATTAAGGCATTTGTTTAAATGTCAATGATTTTATTGTCTGCAATAAGGTAAAATTCTAGTTTTATCCACATAATATTTTTATTAAAACTTATTTTTTATATGAATTAAAAAAATAAATTTGAGTTATCCATTTTGTACTATTTCCTTCCCATTGTAATAGGGTATTTGTTTAAATATCACTGACCACTGAGACTCATCCACTTAAAAAGTCAATCTTCCCAAATCCTAGTTGGTAGTATTTCTCAATAGATCTCTTTAACTATATTGGTTCAACGCATTTTAGTTGGTAGTATTTCTCAATAGATCTCTTTAACTATATTGGTTCAACGCATTTTTGCGTCTCCTTGTTTTCTTATTTTTTAAGTGCTTTGCAAAATTTTGAGGTCTATTGAGTCTACTTCCCTCTTTTCTTTTTCAGAGGGCTACTTTTCAGGTTCTTCAGCATCTTTTCTTTCTACTAAACCCATGCCTAGGTGCTTATGGACCCATACTTAGGTGTTCATGGACTTTTTCACTTATTTGTTTATCAAATCTTGAGAGGTTGAGATCTCATCACTTTGCTGCAATTTGACTTTTGGATCCATCGCATTTATGCATGTTTAATCCACATTTTGAACCCACTACTCTAATACATCATCTCATCACCTGTTCCTCAATAGTGAACTTTGCCATGACCTCCTCCTGAGAATGGAAGATGTTTTCCCTCAAGATGAATAGATGAGCACTACATACATTTAATCAACGTTTCGAACCCACCCATCACTGTATTTCATCATCTCATCACCTATTCCTAGATAGTGAACTCTACCAGGAGGAGACCATTGTAGTTCATCATCTCATCACTTGTTCCTAGATAGGGAACTCTGCCATGACCTCCTCCTGAGACTGGAAGATGTTTTCCCTCACGCTGAATAGATGAGCACTATAATAAAATAATAAATCTCAAAATCCATAGCTTCCTCTTCTCAATCTAAGATGCCTTGAAAATTGTGATTCCCCATCTCTGTGACAAATTTCAATATGATTGCTCACATGTTCTGCTAGAACCAACATGTTGAATACATGGAATCATAGCATAACCTTTGTCGAAATAAGCATCTGCTCACAAATTACTTCCACTTTGATTATTTGTTAAGGATTCTGAAGTATTTGGATCCTAAATGTTAGGTGCTCTAGCATCCCCTTCATCCCTTTCATTAAAACTGCTCAAACCGTTTCTTCATATCAGAAGGGCATTTGTAGGGTTCTATAAAAGATAGTTTTGCCTCATTTTTCTCATTGGGCAAAGGAACCTACCCTACCAAGTGTCTGTTATGATTTTGTTCCAGTTATCTAATAAGATTTCCAATTTCAATCTTTGTCAAAGTAACAACATAAATCTCATTGGGTAGAGGCAGGGTTGGAATTTGACGGGCAAAAATGCCCGTCACAAGGCATTTTGACCGTATTTCACGTTTAAAAATTTTAAAAAGCCGTTTTTTGTGATGGGCTTTCAAAGTTCTAAAACGTATTTTTTACTGTTCACTTTTTTGCAAAAACGTCATTACTACCCTCTCAAACAACAATCTTATAAAGAAGTGCGGTAATATTTGGAATTCTCTAATATTTGTTTTTATTGAAATAAATTAATTTCATGTTATTTAAAGTTATAGGTGTATGTTATTTAAAGTTATAGGTATATATTTGATAGTAGTAATATATTATATTGAGTGATTAATAATTAAGTACCGTAATATTTGGAATTTATATTATAGTATTTGTTTTTATTTAAATAAATTAAATTTATGTTGTTTATATTTAAATAAACTAAGTTTATTGGGTTTATTAAAATTGAACTTTATCTAGATTTCGTGATATTATGATGGTGGAGACTCGAGAGGATGGGCATTGTGGAGGATAGTTTTTGGTCAACTCCAAAGTTTTTAAGATGGAAATTTTTT
>APFE030957689.1:64594-96879 GCA_000404065.3 Pinus taeda | reverse complement strand
GCCAAGTGCTCATTAAGACCTTCAATTTTGTCTCCAAGTTGACCAACAAGGCTACACAAAGCACCCATTAGACTTGTTGGCATAATGACTAACCAAATTCACTCTATCTACATAAAAATAATCAAAAACATGCAATAAACAAATGAGAATGGTGGACTAAGCCAAATTAGGAAGTTGAATGAGCCCAAATAATTGTACATTTTTGGGGCTCATCAATCATCTAATAATTGTTCATTTGTATAATATAAAGAACGTTGCCCCCTTGAAGAGGCTTATTTCTAATGTGTTGATCTATCTTTTCTATCTTTTTGTGAGCTGGTTTCATAACATTTGGTATCAGAGCTTTGGATTCTAGGGTTTCGCTACTCCAAAGAATTTTTAGTGAAAAGAAAAAAGAGAGGGGACTATGTTTAAAAAAAAAAATAGGAATTTTTTATGTACTTCTACCCTCTTAAAGACTCATTTTATATTCAAAAACCACGTTTACTCCCTTCAAAATGACTCATGGCCCCTCTTGTAGAAGCCTGTTGTCCCTCTTGTAGATTTCTTGTAGGTACTCCTGTAGAAAACCTGTCGGGCTCCTATAGAAGATGCCGAGGGAAAAAATATGGAGGAAATCGATGGAGGATGGTGGACACGAGGCTGTGGGGGCATAAGAAGACTGTTGTGTGGCTGAGTTACGAGGAAAAGCTGAGTTATGAGGAGAAACTGAAGAAAAAGTGGTGAGAATGCATGGGGAGGAGTTCTCATTACCTTTTATGGTTATTTTTAGTTATGAGTGTTGAGCTCGCAAGGTGTAAATTGCCTAGATTAGGACCATTGGTCCCCACCTGCTTGGTCATCATGACCCCCCTCATAATCATCCCCTCATTACTGCATCAGAGTTAACTCTTCCTCTCACTACCTGTCCTTCACATATTTTTCTTGAGTTGAGTATGCGTACGTGTGGGTGATATCTCGGTTAAGTGGAGTCAACTAAATGAAGGTGGCCAAGTTAACTGCCACCTTTCCCTATTTCGACTTCAACCATCTTGTTGCCTTCGTATGGTTCCTAATTACACAAATGCAGATAGAGGAGTGACTTAGATACTTACCTATAATCCAAGTGTATTTGCTGCCATCGACTGTGAGGTGCTATGGCTTTCTCTGCTGCATGCCTTCATTTTCCTTCATGCATGCTGTCTTTGCTTGTTGATGTGGTGTTATGTGTTTTCATAGGTTGTTATTTTGTTGGAGCTGAGCTGCATGTGCCTTTTCAGCCTTCATATGTGTTGTCCCTTCGTGTTGGTGCTGGACTTCTATGGGATCAACTGCTACAATAATTCCTACAGGAGCTCTTGTAGATGCTTCTCCCCTTGAAACTTCAGCTCTTTCCCTATGCTTGGAGCTCGAGAATGATGCCAGAGGTGGAGATGAATTATGGAAGCATAGTAGGTAAGCTACAGGTAAAGTTAATGGTGCATTTTCCTCCTTTATTTATATTTTTTAACAAAACTGAAAAATTGTTTTTCTGTGTTTTTTCTTGGAAAGGAAAAAAATTAATAATAATGATGCTTGGAGTGTGATGCAAGCTTGGAAATGATGGCAAGCAGGGTTGAAGATGATAACATGGATTATAGGTTCCTCATGAAGCTTTTCTTGTCCCTCAAACTGCCTCCTGTAGACACTTTTGGCTCTTTGTAATTCCTATAGGAGCCTCCTATAGAGAAAACAGAGCCTCCTATACAAAGGATAGTTTTGGAAGAAGAGGTATAGTGGGGTGAAAGAGATGCCAAAAATGATGGAGGAAGGTGTGGAGAAAATGAGACGGATGCTGGTATGAATGTCAGGGTCCCCTTGGCACCTTCTTCTACTCCCTGTAGTCCTCCTACAAACCTACAATGCAATGAAAATTCACTTTTTTTCTCTCTCTTTTTTTTTTTTTTGAAAACAACTATAGTGCCTCAGCAAAGTTTTCACCTTAATTGCCTACGATGGGCACCTATGAGGGAGGTTTTCACCCAGGGATCTTATTCTTTTCCTTATTTTTTTTGACATCACTGGGCTACCTCAGAAGAGGTTCTCAACCCAATGACAGGACTCAAGCGCCTCATGGAAGTTTTCACTTGAGTCCTTATTTTTTCTATTTTTTCTTTAGTGAGTGGGTGAAGTAGAAGCTAAGACATGCTCAGCTACCATCACTGTTTTATTCAAATCTTCAATAAACTCTCGCTTAGAGAGGGGTTTCTTGTAGAGTTTCAACCGATGTCTGTTGAAAAGCATGGGGATGGCTTCATCATCAATGGTTCTAATCAGAACTGAACCATTTTCATTGCATTTCTCCACAGTGTAGGGTCCCAACCATCTTGTCCTCGGCTTGTCTTTGAAACCCTTGCATGTTGAATCATAGAGTAGTGCCCAATCTCCTTGTTGGAATTACTTATCCATGATATCTCTGTCATGCCATATCTTTCTCCAAAGCTAAACTACCTTTGTATGGAGAAGGGCTTGTAATCTGTATTCATCCAATCCATTGAGCTGAAGTAATCTCTCCTTCGGTGCATGGTTGAGGTCTAGGTCTAGCTGAGCTGCCATCCTTAGGGTATTCAATTCAAACTCTATTAACAGCAAAGCCTTCTTCCCATAGACCAATTCATAGGGTGTGAACCTAGTGGTGGTCTTCCATGTTGTGTTGTCGACCCAAGTGGCATCAACTAATCTGTTTGCCTAGTCTTTTCTGTTGTTGCTCACTAGCTTGGCTAGGATCCCTTCCAATGCTCTATTAGTGACCTCCACTTGCCCATTTACTTGTGGATGGTAAGGGTTGGAAGTCCTGTGCTTGATCTTATGATGTGTGAGCCGGTCTTCCTGAATGCCCCTGAGTAGGACCAACTTCAGAGACTCAGGGTCAAGTGTACACCTAGCCCTTTTGTAACTGAGTTGGAACCTCTCTTCATAGTCTTCCAGGGACTCATCACTTCCTATGGTCAATTGAAAGATTTCTTGTTTAGTATCTTTTGACCTACAATAGTCTTGTTACTTGTTTTTAAAGGCCTGCTACATCTGACGCCAAGTTGTGATGCTATTGCCATGTAATCCCATGAACTAGTGCAATCATGTGTCCTTGAGAGTAGAAGGGAATAGTTTCAACTTTTTATCATCTTCTGCATAGTCATAAGTTCCGTAGATGACAACAAACTCGAACAAGAAGGTGTCAAGATCTTCTTTAGTCAGACCATGGAAGTGAGGTAGGGCTGAAGGACTTATATTCTTCATTTTGGTGTCCACATTGGTCTCCTGAATGGGGAAGGTACCCTCTATTCTCTCTCCATTTCCCCTATCATTTCTATTTTTACCCAATAGCTCCAGATGATTGTTTTCTTCATCTTCTTCCCCTATAGGTTCTTCAAATATATCTGGATGTTCATGTAACAGTTCTTCTCGATTGCAACCACCGAAGAAGAGAGAAGGTTGGTTGTGTGAAGCAGTGGGGGTGTTGGGAAAAAATCTTCCTAAGTTATCTCTACTCTTACGAGGCATGAAAGGAAATATTGTTGGTTGGTTTTTTGTTTCTTTTTCCCCGCACTGAAACTACCTACAAAAACTTAAATTGTGATTAGACAAAACAAATTGCAACTATTTGAAATGAACTTGCTGAATGGAAATTTGTAGAATTGAAAAGGAAAGCAAGGAAATGCAGAACTAAAAGAAAATAAATGACTAGTCTACTTTTGAAGAAATAAACTATTAGCAAAATGTTGCAATAGGAAATAGAAGAAAGCAGTAATCATAGAATACTCTGATGCTTCCCTGGCAATGACACCAAAAAGTGGTGAGAGCCAGTATTGTAGCAAGAATGTTGCAACTCCTGGGCTACCAGCTTTACTTTTATCAACCTGGTAGTTCGTAACAAACTTGGAAGCATCGGTGTTATATGCACAAGTACTAGTTCTCACTGCAGGTTGTCACTTGGTCAACTAGGCGAGATCACTAAGAGCTCAAACCAACTTCTATAGATTTTAGAAGAAGCTCTATGTGTCATGAAGGGAAAGAAAGATTACTCTACAGATGCTATTCTAACTGTAGAAAGGAGAAAGACTGTAATATAAAGCAAAACGTAATAAACCCTAATTAACAAGCTAATTCTACTTTTGCCAAAAACATTATGAAAACCATGAAAGAAATGCCATTACATACTCAAGGGGGTAAAAAAAATATAACCATGCTATTTCTGGAAGTAAATAAGAAAAAAACATACTTTTGGATTTTTATGTGTTTTTATGTGAATTTAACATGCATCTAATTTATTGAGTGTGAGTGCGACGACAAACAGGTGGTGTTAGAGGACAATTTTGGAGCTTGGGAGGATGTAGGATGGTGTGGATGGGTCCTAGGAGGTCTTAGATGGCCTTCTGGAGGCTTTTCCCACACTCAACCTTCAAAAGAAAGCCTACAGGAAAAACTACAGGAGGAGACACGAAAACTATAGGAGGCCTACAAGAGGAGGCCAAGAGACATTTTCGCTATTTTGAGGGTGTGAGAGTGGCTAGAAAAGGTGGATGAAGGATGGAATGAGGTGTTAGTGTGCCTAAGGTCTACCCTAAATCACCAGGAGAGAGAAATATGATTGGGTTTGCTCAAGGAGAGAGGAAGAAGTTATGTGAAAAATGAAGGAAACTAAGGCAGAATTGAGGTGAGGTTTGGGAGACCTATAGGGCATGGATCAGATGGAGGGTGTGATTTATGGTAAGATGGCCTACTACTGTAAGAGATATACTACATAGAAACTGACAGTCAACTAAGAAAATCAAGCAACCAATGAAATGAGTACATCTTACGAAAAAACATAGTTTTGCATTAAAATGGCCTAAACTATGATGTATAGAAGGAAATGATGGGAAATGTTGTAAGAAAGGAAAGCATGCAAAATGAATATTGAAAATCAGGAAGTGAACATGATAAAGATGATCTAAATCAAAGAAAAATTGGAATATCAACCTACTAGAGAGCTGCAAACACTAGAAGTCCTAGGAATGAGGAAAATCTGTGTTTTTGGGTCAGCAAGAGAGTATTTGCCTCAAATCGTAGTCCCAGAGGGAGGAAGAGAGGAAAAGGAACTATTGCTAGCCTTTGAATCTTCTCTAATCACTTCTTAACCTGCTATAGAAAGTATAAATGGAAGCAAACTACTAAATCATCAAAAGCAACCTATTCTTAACCATAAGAGAAATAAATCTAACAACAAACTAATATACAAACTGAAGTAAAGCATACAAATACAAGTAAAGAGAAGCTTGGCTGCCTAGATTGGGCCCTAACCCAAGAGCTTCAGCCCTCTAAGGTAGCTCAATGCTAGCTCAAAAGTGATTCCATCTTCATTATCAAAAAATACCAAGATTACATAAAATTGTCATAAACTAGTAATCTCGAAATTTGAGCAGAGTTTACACAAGCAAAAAAAAGTAGAGCCTAGTGAGGCCCTAGGCCTTTCTACTTATACATCTGAGGCTACCAATAGCTTCCTTAAAATCAGGGAGGCCTGGCTCCCAAAAGTCGAGATAACTATCAATTGTCTTCCACTTGCTTATTTGCCTTCTAGTGCATGATTCAGCTGCTTGTACTCCGAGCTGAATGAAGCGAAATTCAAAGTGAGGAGCAATAAATGAGAGGGATTCCCTCCTATAAGTCCTCTTCTCTATCTACTTCGAGTTATTGCTGTAGCTTGACCACTAGATCCTTGACTTTGACCTCTAAAGGCATCAATAATCTGTATTAAATACATGTTAGACCACATGGCATAATAACTAACTTAACTCACCCTATAAGCATAAAGATAATTAGAAAATCATACAATAAGCTAAGAGAATAGTTGATTTTACTAGGTTAGGAGGTAAAATGAGCCCATATAATTACCCATTTATGAGGCTCATCATCACCCCCTACTAAAGGTGTTTCTCATCCCCTGAGCAACCTAGTCAATCTCTTGGTCTTTCATGGCCCTGGTGGCCTCCTTAGCATTCCAAGCTTTTGATGTGGTCTGCTCATGTTATCCATAAAATCCTTCCTTCCTGTCTATGTCCTTCCACTATTCCTTCTCTTCTTCTTCTCTTCTACCTTCTAGCATGCCTAATATGAGCGGAGGAGTCAGTTTGTGGCCAATCCAGTTGACCTTTAGCCTTTGCATGGAGTGCTTTTACATTGGCACTCTTTTCAATGCCTCCTTTAGCATCATGGGGGAATGGTATTCTTTGATCTACAAGTTTTTGGGTAGGGTGTTCCATTTTATCATGCATTCATGCACACAGTCATGCCTAAGTAGCCTAAGCATATCTTCAAAGTGTGCAATGGCTTGTTCTTGATTGGCTAGATATTTAGGGGAAATATGAGGGTCATTGGCAAGTAGGTTTTGTGTTTTGATGAGTTCCATAGGATCTAATGGCTCAACTCTTATCTTCAATGGTTCATTCTGCTCTTTTATTAACAATCTTTTCATTTTTACACACAATCATTTTTTCTTTCCTCAGATCCCCTAGCTTGCCATTGGTGTCCCACACATTCAGGTATGTGAAGGCCATGTTGTGTAGATAGAACTCTACCATATTTGCTTTGTCCTCGGAGGTGCTTTGGTAACACAAAACTTCCCATGCTATAGGGATTGTAAGGGTATGGATGGCTTATTCTACTAGGATCTTGATTAGGCCATGGTGAGCTAGCCACTCTGGATTTTGTTCTTGTACCTTGGTGTTGGAGTCAATGAGGGACTGAAGGAGAAAGTAAGGGATACTGAGCTTTTGATGTGTTGGGGTATCCATGCCATAGCTCAATTCTTGGAGGATTCTAAAATGATATCCATAAACAATGATGTGCATCCCCTCCCAAGAAATGTATTTCATCACTTGGTAGCTAACCTCATCCCAAGGATATGATATATTAGCCCTCCTAATTCCATTTTTGTCTTCAACAGGGGTTTCATTATCTTGGAAAAAATTCCTCTTGGCAGTCTGGCCAATTATTTTCTCATCTTTACTCCAAGGAAGCCTAAGAGGAAGGGTAGTGACCCTCCTAATGAATTTAGGGGTTATTTCAATGGAAGGGCCTCTAATGGTTACAATAGCATGAGTTCTTGTGTGAGGGACTAGAGAGAGAGCAAATTCATGGGCAATCATCATCAAACCTTCTAAACTTCTCAAAAAAATTCATCCAGTTTTCCCTTGTAATATTTCCACAACTTGAGGATGTGCATGGAGTCTAGTGGAGTTAGTGGGCTCTTTTCTCATAAACTCCCTATCATACTACCTGTACTTCTTTTGAAAAGCTAGATGTGGAGGTGGAGACAAAGAATTTCGAGTGAAATAGAAAAATAGAGGGGACTGTGTTTTAAAAAAAAAAACAATTTTTTTATGTATTTCTATCCTCTTAAAAGACTCATTTTATCTTCAATTTGAGACCAACTCTTTCACAGTTTGATATTCAACAGAGGGAATTCATGAACCCTACCTCTTAAAAATGGAATTTGTGCCAAAAATCACATTTCCTCCCTTCAAAATGACTCACTGGCCCTCCTGTAGAAGCCTGTTGTCCCTCCTATAGATTTCCTATAAGTGCTCATGTAGAAAACCTGTAGGGCTCCTGTAGAAGATGCCGAGAGAAAAAATATGGAGGAAGTCAATGGAGGATGGTGGATACAAGGTTGTGGGGGCATAAGAAGACTACTGTGTGGCTGAGGTATGAGGAGAAACTGAAGAAAAGGTGGTGAGAATGCACGAGGAGTGCTCATTACCCTTTATGGCTGTTTTTGGTTACGAGTGCTAAGCTGGGAAGGTGTACATTGCCCAGATTAGGGCCGTTGGTCCCCACCTGCTTGGTCATCATGACCCCCCTCGTAATCATCCCATCATTACTACAAAGGAGTTAACTCTTCCCCCCCACTACCTATCCTTCACATCTTTTGTTTGAGTTCATTGTGCGCACATGTGGGTGATATCTCGGTTAAGTGGAGTCAACTAAATGAACGTGGCCAAGTTAACTATCCATCTTTCCCTCTTTCAATTTAAACCATCTTGTTGCCTTTGTATGGTTCCTAATTACACAAATGTAGATAGAGGAGTGACTTAGCTACTTACCTGTAATCCAAGTGTATTTGTTGCCATCGACTATGAGGTGTTGTGGCTTTCTTTGTTGCATTCCTTCATTTTCCTTCATGCATGCTATCTCTACTTGCTAATGTGTTGTTGTGTGATTTTGCAGGTTCTTATTTTGCTGGAGCTGAGTTGCATGTGCCTTTTCAACCTTCAGATGTGTTGTCCCTTGGTGTTGGTGCTGGACTTCTATGGGATCAACTGCTACAGGAATTCCTACAAGAGCTCCTGTAGCTGCTTCTCCCCTTGAAAATTCAGCTATTTCCCTATGCTTGGAGCTCAAGAATGATGCTAGAGGTGGAGGTGAATGATGGAGAGATAGTAGATAAGATGCATGTAAAGTTAATGGTGCCTTTTCCTCCTTTTATTTTTCTTTCTTTTCAAAACTGAAAAACTGTTTTTTCTGTGTTTTTTCTTGGAAAGGGAAAATAATAATAATAATAATGATGTTTGGAGTGTGATGCGGGCTTGGAAATGATGGGAAGGAGGGTTGAATATGGTAATATGGATTTAGGTTTCTCATGAAGCTTTTCTTGTCCCTCAAACTACCACTTGTAGACACTTTTGGCTCTCTGTAATTCCTACAGGAGCCTCCTATAGAAAAATAGAGTCTCCTATAGAAAAAATACAGTCTCCTATAGAAAACACAATTTTCAAAGAAGAGGTATAGTGGGGTGAAAGAGATGCCAAAAATGATGGAGGAAGGTGTGGAGAAGTCGAGATGGATCATGGTGTTACATAGTAATTTGTCACTATTTGTCACCGTCCCTGTTACCCCTCTCCCGCATCTTGGAGGACCCATTTCGGGACTTGTTAGAAGTGAAAAGACTTGAAACCACTTGCATTATTCACCTCTAAACATGAGCTTCATATTCCCTTAAGACATCTCCTACTCATTTCCCTTAAAAACAACCCTTTTTGCATTAGCACTGGTGCCCTATGTTATGCCCGCGCCAATGGGGAAAATCGTATTGAAAGGGCGCACCATTAGCGCTCTGTCCCAGAGTCGCAATCGCGCCAACCATTTTGGGCAAATTTTTGAACTAATCAAACCTCCGAAGGTTCTGTCCAACTCATTCACCAAACTGACTCCAAGTTAAGTGAGGATGGTTTGGCTTCGAATCTCCTTGGATGGAAAGTAGTTTGCCACCATTCCATGGAAGTTTCCAAGTGATGAAGCCAAATCCATTATTGTTGGGGATTGACCTTATCTCTTCCTTTTCCTCTATAAAAGCTTGTCTCCATGGCTTGAACAAGCTAGTTCTCATTCTCTTAGTGGCAATACTTGTGCTGAAAGGAAGATACCAAAAGATTGGAGTTGCAAGAAGCCTTCTTTGTATCCATAAGGCTTTACCCAAGTAAGGAGACCTTGTCACTAGAGAGAGAGAGAGCTTGTCCCTCACCCCTTCAAGCTTTTGCAAGACTTGTGTACCTGAGCACCCAGACAAAGGAGGACTTGACGTCAGGATGCTGGTTGTATTCTCCTTTGTTGAATTATTAATAATAGATGACTATTATTATGGTTCCATTCTCGCTGTACTTGTAATGGTTGATGTTGAATTATATCCTTCTTGACTGATGTATAATTGCATATATTAGATTTCACGCTTGTGTTTGTGTTGTTCTCTTTGTGTGCAGGTGTCCATTCACATGGATAGTGGAGGATCGTGACCGGCCAAGGCAAAGGAACGTGGGCGACGTCTCATCTAAAAACTAAAGCGTTGGATCTCAAGTAGGTCTTTGTTGGAGAGGTAAATCCCCTCTACGGATAGAGGCGATCCCTACTAGCCCAACAGGGGTCTAGCAAAAATCAAACAATGCTACACCGCAGGTTCCTAGTTGTGATTAACAAGTGGGTAAAAGAAACCTACTTGGATTCCAACGCTATGTTTGTCGAAGAGATGATCCTCTCGCTCCTTCGCTCCAGCCGATCACAATTCTCCGCTATCCCCGTGGACGAACACTTGCACAAGCAAAAGAGAGCAAACAAGAGCGTAAAATCTACTAACAACAACTATGTATCAGTCAGGAAGGATACAATTTACATTAATCATTCATTGGACAAATGGGAATGGAACCATAACAATAGTCATCTATCTTTATTAATCAGAAAATAGAGTAAGGTACAACCAAAGTCCCGACGTTGAGTCCTTCTCTAGAGGGTCCAGCCAGCATGTCTTCCAAGCATTCACCTTTGAAGTAGATCTCCCAAGTCAAAGAGGTATCTCTCTCACATACAAGGCAACAAACTCATAACCTTCCTCAAGCTCTATAGCAATCCTCACACAACACACGAAATGCCTACAAAGAGCAGCACTAATGCACTAAGAATTCCTCTATCAAAGTCTATATGTTCCCAAAAACTAGCTGCTCATGGCAATGGTGGAGGCTTATAAAGGAGAAGGAGTCTCCATGAATAGTTAAAGGATGAGCTTTCTCCCAAGAAAATTGGGTGACCAGGCGAACAGACATGCCTCAGAAAGGATGGTGACCTTTACAATGCTAACAGCCAAGTCTGGAGTCATCTGGAAGGCTGGCTGTTAGAACAAACTCGCCTAAACAGGATCAGCGCGGGTGAAAAACTGGGCTGGCGCGCTGGCATCACAGCTCAATTACAGGAGAGGTCTGGTCAGCGCGAACTAGTACAAGCAGAGGGCGCGCTGTTTGTGAAATTCGACCAGCGCGGAAAACACGTGTGCTTCCGCACTGGCAGTGCACCAGTTAAACTATCACCCGCCAGTCAGTGCGTTTATTTTAAGAACAGTCGCGATGATCCAATAAACTTAGGCAAAGAGGGTTTTTAGCCACTTCAGAGAGCATAAGCAAGGTGAATGTGATTTTATGACACAGTAGGGAGACTAACAAGGTGACAGTGACATTTTACTGTGTAACAGCATGCTTTGAGAAGGGCCTCTTTCTGCCTTGCAACATCCACTTGCTCCTTCAGTTCCCTTTCCTCCTACATCTTAGCCAGTCGTTGGGTGAGGATAACTGTCTCCGCTGTTCCCTTGACATTGTCATACTGCTGCAGTAGTTCGCGCGCCTCTATTTCCAGGCATTGTATGTTGGGTTCCTCCTGCAAGGATGTGAGGACATCGAACGCTTGGTCCAACATACCAGTGTAGTCTTGTACCGCTAGTCCAATTTCTTCCAATCCTGTATAAATCACGCTAACGCGTTGTTCTTTAACTTTCAGAGGAGTGGAAGGCTATGCCTTCATCCGTAGCTCAACAATCTGGAGGTTCAGCTCCAGCTGCACTCGTCTTGTTTCCTCGTGCACGCTTCAGACTCCACTTGCCAGACAGTGGATCCGCATCTTGGTTTGTAGCTCTGTGGTGATGGATAATTTTGGAATGTGCTGGCACACTTCATCCATTGTTTGCGTGATCTGCCGATTCTATGACACTAGCTCGTCACGTTGCAGGCTGAGCTATTCGATGTTGATCTTTTACTCACTCAATACCTGGATCGTGCAGCCTTCCCGGGCGTGTAGCTTTGTTGTTATGCCATCCTCCAACTGGTACAATGTGTCCCATGGAAGGGTAGCCAAATTTAGGCCAAGTCCCTTGATTCGACCCACCGCAGCTCTATCCTCCTCACTCTCCACTGTTAGCGCTCCTTCTGGCAGCACTATGGTGTTGGCCATTTTTGCGCGCAGCAGTTGCTTCGCTGTTGATGTACTTACAACGTCGTAGGCGACTACTGCTCCTTACTGTGGGGGCTACACCTGAAGTTCCTGCAGTTGCACCCTTAGCACCCCCAACACAATCTGTTGCTCCATCATGGCTTCCTGGAGCGCTTCCCTGGTGACTTCGCGAACTGTGTCGCCGATGTCGTAGAGGTCATCCTCTGTCAATGTAATTGGTTCGATGTCTAGTTTGGATGCCTTGGAATTCTTCCATGGACCTGATCGCTCCGTGACATGCGGCCATTTTAGTTGGGTGGATGTTGTGCTTGGGTCCATGCCTTCTTTTGTATCTGGTCCCTATCCTCTAGACACATTCTGACCCCCTTCCTCTTGCATCGTGGTGGCCCCTGTTGCCTATGCTGCTGCTTCTCTTTCGGCGGCCTTTGCTTGTTCTGCGGCTGCCTTTGCTGCTTCGCGGGCAGTCCTTACCTCTGCGACCGCTTGTTCGTTGCACCTCTGCTGGGCCAACTTCGTGACATGCAACTTGGTTGCATCCTTCTACTTTTGTGCTACTGTTCTATCCCTTTCTGCCAGATCTGGGGTGCGCCACTTGAGAGGCCATGATTCGAGCATGGAGAAGATGGCATCATCAATTGAGATGAAAGGAAGCTTGGTCCAGTTCTGCGCCGATCCTTACGGGCCTTGATATACACATTGTGCATATCTGCCTTGAAGTCTACAAAGATCTGCAGACTGCTGAACACTGTGGGGGATAGGCGCGGCCTCCTGTTAATCCACATCTGGACGCTCGCCTCCATGAGCACCCATAAGATCTTAGTTTCACGGATCAGCGTGGCATCCTTCGTAGCCCAGAGCAACACATAATTTGAAACCTCTGGCAAGTCCTGTTCAATATGAGGGAACTGACTATCCTCAGGCAGTTCCCCTGTCACCAATAAAATAGACAAGAGCAACCACGCGTAGTGGAAGGTATTACCCTACTCTTGAGCTTCGTTGTAGATGGTTAGGAATTCTTCGCAGAGGAACTCGGCCCAGTTGAATTGGATCCCCTCCATGCATTATTCTGTCAGCGCAACCACCGGCGTTGGTACCTCCTCTCTGCGACATTTTCTCATCACCTTCCCGGCTAGGAGTTGGGTGGCTATGCGCACCCCTTTATCTTTAATGTTACTGATTGCGTAGCCTCTCTTCTTCTTTTCCAATTTATACTTCTTCTTCATGGCCTCTGCGAGTGCCAAATCTCCGCTTTTGTCGGCTATCTCCGTAGGGTCCTTTCCCTTATAGGGAAGCTGGGAAATCCTATGGATAAGATCCATCGTGATGGGAATAGGCTCCTCCAACAATAAGTACCCATCGTGCACCAGGCAAAGCAACTGCTTGAAGATGAAAATTGTGATAGGTGCGTGGTGAAAGTGCGGAATCCATAGTAGGTGGAGTAGTCCAGCCTTCTCTACATCGCGCAGCCATTTTTGCGGCTCTAGCATTGTAACTGACCTCTCCTTGCTCTGTTTCATGAGGTTCTCAGTCTCTAAATGTGGGAAATTATCGTTGTCCGTGAGGTTCCAGTCTTCAAATTTCATTGTGGGCACACGACCCAGGGTCGAGCCCTCAAACAGAATTCCATCTAGGAGGAGCGGGGTTTGGAGTGCGCTCTTAGCGGCATCCAAATCCTTCGTAATCTTAGCTTTCCCTTTCTGCAGAGGAACGTACTCGGGAAATTTTGCTGCAGTGCACACAGGCTAGATGTCTTCTTCCATTTCTTCATTTGCCTCTATCTCATCTACAAGAGCCTGTGGGTCCTCCTACTCATCATCCATCTCAATGGTGATAGCATTTCCCTTTTCTTCCATGGAAAGTTTACCAAACTGCGGATTTCACAAGGACATGTGACTGGTCTTGTTGCCTGTTTATCCTTCTTGGGCCTCAATGTTTGAGGTGATTTCGGAATTTCCGGTGCATCCCCCACTTGCACCGTAAGGTTCTCCATGGCTTCCTGGGCGATACTCTCTGCAAAACTCACACCTCTCCTGGTAGTTGTCATCTTGTTTGAACTGTCTGTGGTTATTTGCGAACTTGGGGACTCAAATACCGCTTGGCGCTCAACGTTCTATGCTCTTCGTAATATCTCAAATCTCAAGTGAAAAAGTGTTGTTTTGTGGCTAGCCATTGGCATTTCATAGCGTCTTTTGAGTTTGAATTTGACCTTTTCCCCCACTTTTGAGTCATTAATGCATTCTTGGTAGCAAATTGTCCCAAATCTAGCTCTTAATTCATGTCTTAATTGCCCGCCGCCCGCTCCCTTTTGCCTTAAATTGGAAATCTTGTCATGAATAGTGATGCCAACAGTTACTTCCCAGTCTACGCATGCGGCAGCGCAGTTGCCCATGCGCGGGCGTAAACCTTGTGCCATGTTGATTCTGCGCACCTCCCTCATCGCGAAGTTCCCAAACAGACACTTTTAGAGTCCCGCACTCTCTTTCAATTGTCTGGAGCGCTGAGACTGTGATCCCTATGGCTAGTCAGGTGGTCACACCATCTGTGCAAGACTCCAACTCGCCTTCCAGCATAGCCCGTGGACACTCCTCACTTTCCCTAGCGATAGCCGGTGCCACGTGTTCTACCTTATATGGTGCGCTCCCCTTGTTACTATGTTTGGTAATGTGCGGTCTTAGCCATGGTAGCAATGTCATAAATTCTTGGTGACAATCTTCTCTTACAGTGGTATGACCATTCATATCTTGCCTTGTCATCCTTGTTTTATCGACGAGACATGCTTGTGTGACCTCGTTTTCTAGTCTTTTGATCTCAGCGTCCATCAACATGCTTTTCTTCCTCAATCGTACCTGATCTTCTTCGAGTTCGCAAAGTCTAAGGTTCCCTCATTGAATGGCTTCCCAAATCCTTATATGGTCGTCGTCGCATAGCTATGTGATTCCTTCGTCCTGGTCTTTGCACGCTGCCATAACTGCAAGAGCTATTACGTGTGGATTTCTTTTGGTATTCCCTTCAGAAATTTTGGTTTCTACTCTGTTTCGCACCTTTGGAATCATCTTCATGCTCAGGTTTTTGCACATGGTCCTATAGGCCCATCAAATCGCTGGCACGCATAGGTCCCAATCAGTTCGTCTCACTTGGTGAAGCTTGTTCAGTACTCTGCACGCACTGCCTTTCCTGCTGCTACGGTTTGTTCCGATCCTCTAGGCAGGGGGTGGTGCACACTTGTGTGGACTGTATAGCATATGTCTGTACCCATCAGGAAAGGTGGGCGCACAAGTTGTTCCACCCCTATTGATTGGCTTTTGTTCAGAGCTAGGGTTTTCCAAAATGTAGGCGCATCATCCTTCTGCATCCGTGCCAGTCCTCAAAAGTTCCTTGATGCGTACCCCACCATCGTGCGAGTGTTGCACACAGTGCCCACTTCAGCACATTGAACTGCTGCTGCTCTGGGACTACGCTTTCAAATTTTCTCAGAAATTCATCCATCGCTGACAATCCATCATATGTCGGCAGCTCCATTGCCTCTATTCTTATGCAACGCAATGACCTAATCATCATGTTGCAATTCAGTTTTGTTACTTCGTGCAGCCGATTTTGCCATCGCTCTATCTCTTCGTCTGAATTCGAACTGTAGGAGCTTTTATGTTCCCACAAAATCCTTCCATCTATAGTTGGATTCACCCAATCCTCGCCTTGTGCAGTTATCTTATAGATATATTCGAGATCATCATCACTGTCGTCATCGCGCACCAGTTCAATGTATTGCGCTCCTTCGGCTGGGTCCAGTGGTACTACTACATGTAATGACTTTTTCTCAAAGGTCATTTTGCGCTTCTTTAGATTTATGACTCCATTCATATTAGAAGCCCAGTCTATTCCTAGTAGTGTGGGATAGGGATTGCTATCATCAACAATCTCTATCACTTCAAAATCCGCCTGCACACTTGTGCCTTCAATATCGATTGTCACCCCTTGCAATCTTCCCATGGGCAAAATCTTCTGTTGGTTTACCATTCGTAATTGAATAGGGGACCATTGTAACGCAGGTCTGCCCATGCTTTCCCATATTTTCTTTGGTAGTACATTCACGTCCGAACCTAGATCCAGGATTACCTGATCCATTTCGTACTTGTCTATTTGCACAGTCAACTTCATTTCCCTTCTTGTGTGCAATGCATGCTTTCCAAGTTTTTGGACCGCGAGTGGTTCTCCTGACCCCGCACACCTAGTGATAAGTTCCTGTAGCCCTTTGACTGCCTTGCTATCGTGCAACAGTTTCATGCATGTCTCCAGAAAGGTAGTGAGCATTGAAGAATTCATCCCTGGTTCTAGTTGATCCTTACTACCTGAAGTGGAGGCATCCGTGAAGCTCTTCTTAGCTTCCATGAATGTCTCCTTCGTGTGTTCTAAGTCAAACTCAGGTTCCTTTGTAGGATCCTTGCGAACCCACGCGCTTCCTTTTGGTTGCTTCCCTTTATCATCTCCCATGGTCATAACACTCCTGAGAATCATGTTTACATTTGGGTCTTCTTCGTGCGGTTCAGACCTCATCATTTGTAAATTCTGGGTCGAAGGGGGCTGGAGTACCCCCTTTTCATGCATCTTCCCTATCAACGAAGGGAAATCTTCTTCCTCATGATCAAACTGATTACAGTACCAACATGATATCCTAGTCAGGTTCATAAAATCGTAGGCATAATGCCCTAGCCATCTGCAATTGTAACAAATTATCTGGCCGCGACCCCTTCCTGGTCCCATTCCACCTCCACCCCAACCGCACCCCTGAAACCTAGCGCATGCCATCCCTACATTTGGGTCGAGGGCTCGCATTTCAGTCTGCACCCTATAGGCAGGAGTCCAATCCATCATTAGTTCGTAGCTTCAGCAGGTGCATTCGTCATGACCTACCGACCTACAGAAATTACAAAACAATTGTTTGGACATCTGCATATACTTTTGCAACAGATGACAATTATCCGTGGTGTGTTTTCCTCCTATCTGGTAGATCGTGCACCATAATGCAGACGCCGTGCTCGGCCCTGCCTATGCCTCCGGCCTTAATGACATTGGCCCTCCCCCCTACCAAGTAGTTCGCGAACACTAGACAGTGGTCCTTGTCGTGCCCTTGGCCCTTGTATTTTATGCACCATACTTCCTCGTGCACCTCCGACCGAGTTGTCCTGTCCTGTTTCAAACTTTGCATTTCCAGACACATATTCTACAGTTGCACGTGGATTTGTTGGACTCCCAACCCAGGGTCTTGTATAGGGGTCTCATGCAATCTCATTGCCATCTCCAACACTTTGGATTGGGTGGAAAGCTTTTGTTGTGACATCGTCATCCTTAAGTGTGGCGTGGCGTGAGGCCACAAACCATGCGTGATGTTGTGCATCTGTTAATGTCATATTGGCTTCACGAATCGTACTCTTCAGCCTTTGGTATAGATCCTAGGGGGTCTCGCTCGGGAACATCGCGATCTCCTTAAAATCAATGATTGATTGTGTCTCTGATTTTGGCCTGCTAAATTCCTTGTTTAGTGCGGTCTGTATCTCTACAGTTCCTGCGTTTGGGTGGTCATTAGAATGCTTAACATACCACGTTAATGCGTGATCCTGCAGCACACTCACCAGCGTAGCCTTTTTAATATTATCATCCATGATGCCCTGTGCTTCCCATACTGCTCTTACCACAAACCAGAATTGGTTCGGATCTTCATTTCCTACTCCTCTGAACACCAATTGTTTGATCGCACTCGCCATACTGAATTGTGGTGGTGGCAGAGGCAGAGTGGTTGGAGATGGAGGTGAGGGGGGTGAAATGGGTGATGGTGTGGATGGGGGTGGTAAACATAGAATTCTCTATCTTATCAAACTAACTATGCTTCTCGGAGAGAATTTTGCTAGCTCCTCCTCGCTTTCCCGTGAGGTTGAAATTAAGGGACTATTTTCCAACTCCTCACTACTTTCGCTTCTGTAGATCTTTCCGCTTCGCATAGTCCCAAACATTAATTTATTCACATAACCCACTTTTTACACAATAGCATATTAATCAAAGTGTTCAAAGATTTAATATACTTACCTCACGGTCCTTTGAGAAAATGTCGCTCTACCTCACTGTAGCTGACGGTCATGTCTACCGCGAACTCAGTGATAAATCCTCCTATTATTCGGTCGAGCTAGTGGTCCACAGCTCACGCTATCTTATCTTCTGAGGCTTCTAGTTTGTGCATTAGTTTCAGAGTCCACACTATTGGTTTATCGAGCCTACACCTTCCCTGGATATCTGCTAACTTCGTGATTCACTCATACAGCTCAGACGAAAAAGATGCAAAAAAAAAATTCGTGGATTTCCGTGTACAAGTAGTGCTCCAACCACTGTTCCTTAGATACTTTTGGATTTCTGTTTTCCTATGCTGCAAACTCATGAATCTTCTTGTCCAACCACTTTTCAATTTCTTTCTTCATAGGATTCCAGTGGCACGACTTCAGCCATCCTTTATGTAGATCCTAGTCCCAGAAACGGAACCATTTGTTGGCTTGTATAGGCCTAACTCAGGTTTAGAGGTGATTTAAACAAGCAAATCCCGATACTACTAGCCCTTTCGGCAACAATCCACGGAGTGCAGACTGAGGTCTCACCCGAAGTAGTATGGGAGGGTGCTAGAACTAGGTTTCTGCACTCTTGGGATGTCTGATGGGCTTTTGTAGGTCCTTGGTCTGACCTATGGCTACGCAAAATTGCGATCCCTTCGCAACCTGTGGTGCGGCTTCCACATAGCCCTGCTCAGGGCGCAATCCATATAATACCCAAGTTCCTTGCTAATTAACCGATTACTTGACTTGTGTGTGTACGATTTATGGTTATTACAACATATTCATCAATCATATCAATGCACATGATACATAAACTAATACAAACATAAAGAAGATAATGCATAACAAATACACAGAAATAAGAATCAAATTCTCTTTATTAATCTTCAATCCCGCTTACAGACTCGACACCGCCCTGTGCACTCAGCTGCAGGGGTCCGCGCACTCAGCTACGGACTCTACTAGGTCTCTATGCACTCAAGTGCAGAGCCTCTTCCTACTACTATGACCCAATACACTTAGAATCCTACTCTAAGCTCGACCCATTCCTTCGCTACTTACTCTCTTCTCTACTCCCTTTATATCTTAGAGACTCGCTCTATTTATATAATCCCATGGTCTGTAGACCATGGGTAGGCCAGCATGACTTTACATTACATTACATTACTTTAGGGCGGACAACCCTATGACTTAACCTCTACTTCGCGCTCCGCACCCGCAATTCGTGGAGTCTTACAAAACCTTTGACCAAAACTTGGGCTTTGAGCCCCAAAACCTGTTGTGGAGGGATTCCATGCCCAACATGCCTCCAATGAGGTTTCAATCCTAGTTTCCTGCCTTGGCTGCCTCAAAAGAGGTTTTCACCCATAGATATTTTTTTTTTCAACACCATTAGGCCGCCTTAATAGGTTTTCAACGCAACAGTGGGACTCAGGTGCCTCATGGATGTTATCACTTGAGTTTTGTTTTTTTTTATTTGTTTTTTTCAAACAAAGGCTTGTCATCCCTTTATTCTAGGATCACTTTTATTTGGGATTTCAAGGCCACTTTAATTCCTATAGGAGACTGCTATAGGTTTTTAGGGAATCCTGTGGGTTACAAGGAATCCTATAGAAAACACAGATCCTGTGTAAACTGAGTTGGAGGAGTTCATAAATGGAAGAATGGATGAAATAATGAAGAGTATGAGATGGAGGAATTGAAATATGGATTTTGCAGGTCCTTTTCCTCGCAAGTTGTTCTTATCCTTCTCTTGCTGACCTGCAAACAACATTTTCAATTTTTTTTTTTACCTTTTCTCTCTTCTCTTTTTTTGAGAAAACAACTAGTCTGCCTCCAATGAGGTTTTCATCCTGTTTTCCTGCCATGGCTTCCTCAAAAGAGGTTTTCACCCATAGATATTTTTATTTTTTTCTCTTTTTCAACACCATTGGGCCACCTCAAGAGGTTTTCAACCCAACATTGGGACTCAGGTGCCTCATGGAGGTTATCACCTGAATTTTTTTTTCAAGGACTTGATGGGGTGGAAGTTGAGACTTGCTCCACCACCATCACTATCTTGCTGATGCCATTGATTAATTATTGCTTCGACAAGGGCTTCTTGTAGACCTTCAATATATGCTCATCGACAAGCAAAGAGATAACGTCCGCAACAATGGTTCTTATCTATACTGAACCATTATCATGACATTTTTCTATGACATAAGGCCCTAACCATCTAGTCCTTAACTTGCCTTTAAAATCCTTGTACCTAGAATCATACAACAAAGCCCAATCACCTTCTTGAAACTTCTTGTCCTTTATATTCTTGTCATGCCAAATTTTCTTTTGAACTTGAGTCACCTCTGTGTGTAGGAGGGATTTCATCCTAAATTCATCTAACCCATTCAACTAGAGCAATCTTTCTTGTTGTGCCCTGGTGAGATCTAGATCCATTCAGATAGAGCAATCTTTCTTGTTGTGCCCTGGTGAGATCTAGATCCAGTTGTGCTTCCATTCTTAAGGTGTTTTATTCAAATTCAATGGAAAACAAAGCTTTTTTCCCATAGACCAACTCATAAGGAGTGAATCCAGTGGTGGTCATCTAGGTGGTATTGTAGGCACGCCCAAGTGGCCTCAACTAATCTATGTTCCCAATCCTTCCTACTATTGTTAATCACCTTGGTCAGAATGCCTTCCAGCGCTCTATTGGTTACCTCCACTTGCCCATTAGCTTGTGGGTGGTAAGGAGTGGATGTTTTTTGCTTGATCTTGTGCTGGCTTAACAAATTCTCAATCATGTGAGATGTAAATTGACTGCCTAGATGGCAATATTGCCGATATGTGGTATGATACTTCTTGCATGACAAACTTTCCCATGGCAAACTTCGGCAAAACGTGCCGAGGCTTCTCCGCGTTGTACATTCGTATGAAGGTGCTAGATGGTGAGGCATACCAATCTGCTATGTCGATCAGTGCCTCCATTGCTGCCTTCGACATGCAAGGTGGATCTTGCTCAAATATCATCTTGTACACCAGGGTGAAAAAATGATCTGACAGATGTGTGATAACTCCTCTGAAGCTGCATTCGGAAAATAGTTTACAATAACTATTGACAAAGGTTTTCATCGATGTCCATGCCCACTTCATGCTCGGGAATTCCTGATGGGCATAGATTGCATCCAAGATGTAAGCGTACATGTAGATTTCTGCTTACTGACCTTTGGGTGGCTGTTAAGCTCCTGTTACCTGTTCTTTTAGCTTGTGAGCCAGCATGTCGAACTAGTTGCATACTTTTCCTTCACTGGCCATTTGATCCAATACGATCACTGAACTCTGCAGGAAGGTCTCCGTGCTCTCTTGGCCATACAAATGACATGCAAAGATGACCAAGAACTGATACGCCTTTTGCAGTATCTGCATCTTGTAAATATGTTTGGGTGTCATCCTGAATTTGGCTAGTTCATTTACCCAGTTCTTCAAGATATCCCTAGAGTTGGCCTTGCTGCTGGGTATGCTAAAGGGTGTCTCCATGGTGATCACTGACTTCGACAAATGGTAGATTTGTTGATAATCTTGTGTCATGAAGGTAGCAATCTTCGTCCCTCTGACATTGTTAAAAGTCATCGTCTTGGGATCAGTGTGCGAGACGATCCAATGTATCATGTCCACACATGGGAATGCCTGATACCTGCATGCAATCCAGTACAAGCCAAACTTGTGAATGTTCACATAGACTTGGCAGTCTTTGAGATCTTCCCCAAATGTGCCTCAGAATGCATCATTGACCTCTTTCCATTTCAACTTGATGTCTTTGTCTATGATTGACTTGGTGTCTTCATAGATCAGCAAACTCGTAGACACTCGCTCAACTGCTGCTCCAGTTGCACTTCCATCGGTGTCCTTTGATCCTGCTCTATTGGAGGCCATTAATCCTAAACTGTTGAGAGACGAATGGACACCTGCTATATATGGAGACATGGAAACATGCATGGTAAGAAATTTGTTAGTTAAAACCAAAGAAAACTTGAGGGATGACATGCAACATACCTGGGGACAGACTGGCAAGGATTGCACGATATTCACTGGGAGTTCTAGAGAATGACTGTTGGAACTACGCAAAAGGCAGTCCAGACTGTCGAGAGGCTAGTTGGCTGCTAGAATTGAGCAATGCGTAATCTAGACTGACCTGTTGGGTGTTGAGATTGCGTAATGCACAATTTTAGCTGGCAAGTGATGTAGGCCCAGGGACTGCATTGTCCAATTTTTAGGGTCAGCAGTCACTGCCTCTCAGAATTGCCCAAGGCAAGATTGGAGGGAAGTCACTGGAAAAAATTACACATTTTCTGGGAGGAAGGCAAAGCCTTCCCTCTCAGAATTGTCCAATGTTGTCTTGATGAGGCAGAGTCCGGGACAAGGTTTCCCACACCCACCTACGGGAATCTAAAAGAAAATGAAGATGTGCATACATGGCGATACTGAGTGTAAGAAGTAGTGAATGATAATGCATGTAAATAGTGAATACAAGATTCAGAAAATGGAACAACATGCATGTGCCTAAAACGAGTCACCGAATTGGAGACCATTCTTGCAAAACACTGTCATGCATGTGACAGTGGTGAGATGCTAATGGAAATGAAACGGTGCTTGTACAAGCTAACATGCATGAAAACGACAACAAGCATTCGCAGAAATCAACCACACAACACTCGCACAAGCCAAAACACAAAAAGTGACAGAAATGTTACAAAAGACAAGTAAAGCGAACTTACCCAGAAATAGCTGAGTTGGATGTGTCGAAGACTCCTAGATGTGCTATTGGATGTTAGAGCTCCAAGATCGATGTGAAGAATGAGCTCTGAAGCATTGAATAAATAAGTTTGAGGCTCATGGCGTGCATGCCACAAATCTAGGAAAAAGTGACACTTGGAGGAAAGTTTCTAAAACAATCTTTTCATGTAACCTCTATCTGCTAAAAATAGCTCCCTAAAAACTAGGGATGCCTTTTTGCATATTTCTTTTTGCTATTTTGGGAAAAAGTAGCCCATGCATGCAAGTCAAGTTTTCTTGGTTAGGGTGGAATCGATCAACCTGAAGGCACATGCAACAACTTGCTTGACTAAGGGAGATTTTTTGTGCAATTTCTGGGAGGAGGCTGGGATGGTTGTCCAAAGGGATTCCATAATTTTTGGGAGGAGTAGCTAACTGCTGCGCAGAATTTCACAATTTATGGGTTGAGCTGTCCTACTAGGCCATATTGCATAGTTTTCACTGGGAAGGCCGTCTGACAGGATTATGTAGTTTCTGAGCCCAGAAAGCTTTCAATCATATTTGCGCAATTTATGGAGGGAAGATTGGTTCCCCTCCAAAATTGCACAATTTCCCAAGGGAGCTGCTCAGCCAACAGTTGGACCAAGTCTGGGGAAGAAAGCTATGTTGGGAGTGAAGAAAGATATCATGCACAGGCTAATAAGCTGCTAGAAAACCAATGAAGCTCATGTACTTGACAGTGGAAGACATGTTGTTAGGGATGGTTGGTAGGGAGGCTCCCTCCAAAATGAAGATAAGGCAAAATTTTGGAGGGTGGTTATAGCCGCTACAACACCTTGTTTGTAACTTTTTAGTATGTATGCCAACAAGAGGGACTTACCAACAAAATCCAATACATGCTTGATTAGTGCAGATTTGAATGGAAATGTAATGCCTCATCTCCATTCATGTCTAGTTATGTTATGGGTATGGATGGACCTACAAAAAAGTTGGAAGAGAATCTTATAGTAGCATTCACTTGGAGATCTAAAAGTTTAGCAATACATAATTAATCATAGAGACATAATGACGGTGAAATGAAGGGATGAGAAAATTATCATTAGCATATTATGGGTTGTTTTCATCATTAAACAACAATTTTGGATCTTGGTTAGGTGAACTAAAGAACTAAGAAAAGACAAGCATTCAGTGTGCAAGAACAATATGGTAGCTCTATTAAACTTCCAAGTATTGTTATTTTCTATAGCATCTGAAGTGGTCTAGCCACGATATTTGGTGGAGAGGCTAGAATACATGAGATATCCAAAACCCAGAAATTGATTCTGGAAATTCCACCTAGGGATGACTTAATTTGATTATTAACCAATTTTTTAAATGTTTCCAAAGTCTAAACTTAGGAAAACTAGTTAATTAGTCATAATTAATTAAGTTAACGTGA
The DNA here is from genome assembly GCA_000404065.3 of Pinus taeda. Classification (NCBI taxonomy): domain Eukaryota; kingdom Viridiplantae; phylum Streptophyta; class Pinopsida; order Pinales; family Pinaceae; genus Pinus; species Pinus taeda. The sequence goes on along the minus strand of APFE030957689.1, from coordinate 72,837 downwards.
GAATTCTCTAGAAACTCACACAGGTCGATTTAGAAATGATTTGAGCCATTGATTAAGATTTAATCTTGTCTGTTGGTCTCCCAATAGGAAGATATAAGAAGGGATTGATGTGGTGATGGAGAATACACTAGGGTCACTTGGAGAAATCATTTTTCTAGAACAACAACAGTGAGTTGTTGGAGAGTTTTAGCTTAAGTGAGGAGGCAGAGACAGTGAGGAAGCAGAGACAATGAGGTTGGAGGAATATTTCCAGGTCTAGTGAGTGCATTTTCAAAGAGGCAGAAGAGCCATAGTAAGGTTGATGCAGGGACTACGTAGTAGCCTCTAGAGGCACTTCGATTTGCAGATTCAGGAAGTTGTTTTAGTGTTCCGGTGGCAAAATATTTTTGCAGAGGCTGGGAGAAGCATTTCCAGAGTCTATGGAAAACATAAGAAGCATCTTAGATTGAGATCCAAACCATACAAATTAGAGGTTGTGCAGAGCCCATGCTGAGATTAACGTAGGGAAATTCGTAGAGGGTTTTAAAGGTCAGTCTTCAGAGCCATATTTTCCTATTGGGTGAGGAAAAATCCTCACTAGATTTTTGCAAGTATTTTCCTTTGTAGGATTTCTAGATTCAACATCCAGATTATTGTACTTAGATTTCATTGTTGCTTAATAATAAAAACCCTCAGTTGCTCCACTGATTTTCCCAAAGTTAGGTTTTTCTGAGGACAATTTTTCAAAACTAACGATGCCATTTTTATTGTGTGTGCTAGTATTTTCTAAGGTTCCAACGTTATTATTTCCGCAATATTGTATTTGAGAAGGTTGCAATGTGATTTATTTAGTATTTTCCATAGAAAACAAATTGTCAATTAGAAGAATAATCTCCAGTTGCTGCAATTGGATTTCAGTTTTGGAATTTTCACATGGTATCAGAGCATGAGTTATCAACCAGGAAGCTCAGAAGTGAAAGAAGGAATTTCATTGTTTAGTAGGAGCAGCAGGCTTAAATTCCTAGAGGCAGCGTAGTCCATTGCCAGGCGGGCCAAGTTTCTTGGGGAAGTTTTATTTTTTTCAGTACAGAGTGGTAGAAAAAAAAATTCGACTTTCCAAATTGAGTGATTCTAGTAGGAAGAGGGAGTAGCAACAACTCATATTTTGGCTAAGCAGATTTCAAGTTTGACAGAGAGGGTTTTGTATCAGTTTGTAGTTGGAAAATCAATTTTGGGTGGAAGAGAAAAGCACACACAACAAAGGTAAAATTTCTCTCAGGGAACTTCGACTCTCAGAAGTTTGATTTTCCAGGTAGATTGATAGTAGCTTAGTGCATATTTCCTCACTACAGAAGGGAGTGTGTATATCAGAGTAGCAACCAAGCAAAGGGTAAGAAGGATTTTTTGACTTGATCTGTGATGGCCACAATAGGGCTTAGAGATTAAGATAGGTTGGATGGTGCTTCTAACTATGTCATCTGGAAGGATAGGATGTCCTTCCTTCTAGATGAATATGACCTGAAAGCCTACATAAATAATGTGCTGACAGTTCCCACGATGCAGACTAGCTCAAGGAATACAGGAAGGAAATGGTTAAGGTGAAGTGGTTGATCCTAGAAGGAGTCTGTGATCATATAGTCTCACATATAGTGGCCAAGGAAATGATCAAAGAGATGTGGGATGCTCTCTCCACGCTATACCAGGGTACTTCCAAGAAGTGAAAGATGTTCTTGGAAGAAAATATGAGATGCATCGGGATGTAGAAAGGGGAAGGCATAAAACCCTTTCTCACTATGATTCAGGAGGTCTGAAATCAACTTGTGGTTGTTGGGATAGCACCTCAACCTTCAAAGCTAGTACAATTGGCACTAAACAATGTCTCGGAGGATTGGAAATTCTTCGTCCAAATAATATTGGGCAGAGACACGCTACCAGGATGGGACAGGATGTGGGATGACTTGCAGCAAGAAGAGTTGGGGCAAGCTCTGTGTTTTGGCCAATTTAATGTCTTTAAATTATCAATCATAAATTGTCAACCAGGGTGTGTAGACTGATGAAGTACAGATAAACTATATGTGTTAGAATTTATTCCTTATGTCATTATGTTCATGTTAGGGTCTAAACTTAAGATTAATATGGAGATGGTGTCATTCATTATTTTAATGTTTTGATCCCTAAATTTATCAAATAATTATTTAAGAGTTATTCTCTATTGAATTAGTTTATGGATGATATGAGAGTGCTTCTAACTTCTACTTGTGTTAGATTATCTTGGGATTTTTGTCTTAAGTCTTTAGGCTACAACTCTAATTCATTAAGAGAAATCTATTCTATTAAACTAAAAAGAAGTAATGTCTGAATTCGATTGTTAATAAGAAGGCTCTCACACTTTTACTTACTCAATATTATTCAAACAAGATATTCTAAGCAACATCTATACTTATGGAGCAAACACAATTAACTATTCTACATACAAAGCATATGAAAGAACCATGCTATACTAGGTAGAAATCAATTCAAATAGCAAATTAATCTAGGTATAAAGCATATTAAAGTACTCATGCATACAATGATTCACTGGTGAACTCATCATACTGCATTTCTCACACAAAACTTGAGTATTCAAGGGAATGAAAAGAAATCGAATTGCATTTATTTAAAGACCTGTCACTGTCATAGGGGCCCTCCATAGATCAGTCCATAATCTCCAATCAACACAATCCATACACACACAAAACCAGTTCTATTACTTGTAAACGGAATTTAACAAACTATCTCAAAATTACATCATCGGCGCGCACCAAATAACAGTGTGGCCATAGTTTTTGTAACAAGACTTTAGCATAAATATCATGAGTAATTTAAGCCTAGATATCTTTATTCTAACTAACTATATCGCTAAACCTTCGATTTGCTATTCCGAAAGTAAATCGATAAGCTTTTGATGAAACTTGGATTTCATTCAGGTGACGATCCTATGGTTGAATTTGGGGTTTGACCGTGATATCCTGCACTCATCTTGATGAACTGGTTCAAGGGGATAGGAAGGGATCCATGATGGGGCCATTTCCTATCCATCTGTATACTTCATCGCTGACTTGGAGCTTCTGAACCTTGCAAACAATGGAGACAGCTACAGAAAACTGGATTTGCTGTGGAAACAGACCAATTCTGTAGCCAATTGCATTCTTTAACAAAAAAATAGGGCATATAATGAAACATGAAGAAGAAGACATATTATTACTTACTTTTATCAAAACCCAGTGGATGTGGCATTATTTAGGTGGAAAATGTAGGAAAAGAGAGAAAACATAGGCAAAAAGGGGTGTCATGGTAAGACAATCTTTGGACTCTACATTTCCCCAAACTGGAGGTTTTGTATGTCCTCATACACTTCATCCTTGTCAGTCACTTGTGTCTTCTGTTCATCACCTCCAAGTTTCACTGTTTTCCTATTTTTGGAAGCTACTAACATCCTAGGTTTTCTCATGAGAATTTTATATTTTAAGCTGATAATATCTCTTTGCATCATCATGTTTTCCTTCTTCAACTTTTTATTCTTTTTATACCACAAGCTCAAATGGAGGATGGGATTGTCACATTTTGCAATCAGGACCTCACTTTGTGCCTTCAATGCTTGATTCTCATTCTTGAGATACCTGTTCAACGTTTCTAATTCAAAAATCTCCTGCTTTAAAATGCTTGTGATTGAGTGTTCCTTTGGTTCATTTAACTGGTTGCTCCCTTCTCCAAGACTCTGAATTGTTTCCTTGGTTGTTCTCTCCTTTCTTTCCAACGACTCTATATAGTCATATATCTCTTGTTAGACAGGGTCAATACTCGGACTATGCACTGGGCTTCTCAGAGTTGAGCTACAAGGTGGTGATACCCTCAGTGATGATTCTGGTGACCCTTTTGGAAGAATTTCATGGTTCTTAGTTGGCTCGTTCTCCTCGAGATTAATGTACTTTTTAGCTTTGGGGATTTTCTGTTGGACTGTGCTCAACCTTGTGCTCCTCCTCAATCCTGAGGTTTGTGATCCTTGAACCTTCTTTATTTTAGTTTCTGAGTTTTCTTCTTGAGGAAGGGTCGTGATTTGTTTTATTTATTTTGCTCTTTTTCTATATTTATTCCTTTTGAGATTCCTGTTAAATGGCGACTCCGCTGGGGATCTTAGGATCTAAAGTCTAAAAATTAGTCAAGAAGCTTTCAAAACTGCTCCCATATAAACCTCTGCAGCTTGAAGGTAGAGCTGATTCAGACATCATACCTAACACAGATACTTACAATCCTTCAGAACATCCTAACCAGTCCTTGCTATACTCTGTGCTATACAAATTTTTCATAAAAATCCAAAAGGAATAGCTCAGAAGTTGGTTCCCAAGAAGAATTTTCGGCATACTAGGGCCAATCCTGATCCTAATCCCCCTTCCATCTTCCAAAACCCCAATACAATCCCCAAGTTTGTTAGGAACCAGCAAAAACAAGATCAACTTGCTGACACAAGTCCACAGTCTGAGCATCCTAACCCCATCTCCACTCCTATCAAAGTCCTATTTCGTTCCACCCCTAATTCCCCTAGCTCCCCATCAACATCTCAAAGTTCCCCCCCCATTCCTTCCTCTCCTGCACACATTATCTTATCCCACACTGTTACACCCTCTGTACCTATCACTCCTGTGATACCTACTATCCCTGTTGTCCCAGTTGTCCTAGTCAACCCCCAAAATCTAGTAAACATGGCCAGATATGCACCTCTACAACTACCTGCCAATCCAGTGGCCTTACCTCAAGATTATCAGGCCAAAATCTCATACTTTGACTCCACTGGTCCTTATTCAGCCATTCAGCATGCCAAGAGAATGCAAGACCATTTCGAAAATTATGAGATAGATGATGAAACTATGAGGATGAGAATATTTTTCCAAAGCTTAACAGGGGATGTGCGGACATGGTTTAGATCACTTCCTGCAAACAGCATCACAACCCCTGATGAACTCTACCAATCCTTCACAAATAGGTGGGAAAAGAAGAAGGACCCTTTACATATACTTGGTGAATATGACATGATCAAAAGAGGTCCTCAGGAGACAGTTTTGGAATATTGTGCTAGGTTCAACAATGTCTACAATGCTATACCTCAAAATCTAAGACCTCCCCTGGGTTTAGCCTTATACAAATTCCCAGATGGATTTGACCCAGATATGGCTTATCAATTGAAAGAAAGAGCCCCTCAAACCCTCGAAGAAGCTCAGAGAGTTGCTGTAATAGTTGAAGCAAACCTGATTGCTAAGAGGAATAGGGCTAAAGTAGAAAAGAGAGTTGCCTTTAAGGAAGAGCCCTCAGCCTTAGACCAGAAGTTGGATGCAATAATTTCTGGTATGAAAAGGTTAGGTGATAGGGTAGAATCTGTGGAAAGAAAATCTTCATGGGAAGCACCACCAAGTAACCTTAACAGGGCTCCAAACTTTAGGAGGAACCAAAACCCTAGTGGGAGCAAAGCCAACAATGATCTTGAAATAAGACCACCATTTCAGGAAAACTATGCTGAGACATCCACATCAGAGGAACAAGCGGAGGACATTCATATCCACCTAATGGGCCTTGATAATAAGCACCAAGTCTTTTTGAGCCAAGAGGATCATGATGAAGAAGATACTAAACAATTTCAGATAAAGTCAGGGGAATCATTTGATTTCAAACAAGGCTATGACACTGCTGTTTATGAGGTTCATAAACAATACAAACTAAGGAGTAGGACTGTAAGTGTAGCACAACCTGAGAAAATCAAAGACAAACTACAGCCTAAAAGTGCCATAGTAACTGAACCAACGAATACAACTGATTCACCCACAAGAGAAATAATTATTGAAGATATTACTGAACAAACACCAAAGTCACCAGCTACATCATGTGAATATTCCAACCCAAGCAAAGGGCCTCCAGAGGTGATCAACAAGCAAAAACCCCAAAATCAAGAGGAAACCTCACCAGACAGAGAAAGGAGGCTCGCCCATGTTGCTAAAACACAAACTGAAAAACCCTTCGACTTAGAAACTGAAATTGCTAAACTGAAAATAGCCATACCTTTGGCAGAGCTAGCCAAAAATGACATTTACAAACAGCAAATTCAAAGATCTCTCCAACTCACTCATAACAAAAGCAAAGATAACGTGGACAATGTCAATGTGTTGGATGATACCCCTGAATTGCTCTTTGGCCCTGAAGTTGATGGAAAATTAGCAGACTCAGGAATCCTACCTTTCTATGTCAGCCTGCATGTGCATGACAAAATATTACACAATGCAATGTTTGACTCAGGTGCATCTCATAATTTAATGCCAAAGTCTGTAATGGAAAGGTTGAATTTAGATATCACTAGACCATACAAGGACCTCTTCTCATTTGATTCTAGTCAGGTCAAGTGTCTAGGCTTGATAAAGGACTTATGTGTATCCTTAGTCCAATATCCAAACAAAACAATCCTAATGGATGTAGTTGTTGCTGATATTCCACCCAAATATGGGATGTTATTGTCAAGATCATGGGGAGCTAAACTTCAGGGGTCTCTTCAACTAGACATGTCTTATGCTACTATTACAGTCTTTGGTCAGCCCAAGAGATTGTATAGAGAGTCATTGATGAAATACATGGTCAGTAGCACAGAGAAGCCTCAAAACTTTCCCATATGTGCTGTCCACTCTGACATAGACTCATACATCCTGTTCAATGACAATACAGGCAACAACAACAATGAAGAAGGTCAGATAATTAAAACAAATCAACCTGCTGAACAAAAAGATCCTGATATACAAACACTGGCTGAACCAAACAATGCGAATATTCAAGATCACAGAATAAACAACTGTGAGACCACAATACTTAAACAGGATAATGAAAAATTGGCTCCTCAAGAAAACAAAATAATCCCACCAAGTAAGAACAATCCCTTAAAAACTACACCAAAAAATCAGCCTATACTCCAACTCACAAATCCTTCCCACACAGACATTATTCAAAACCCCCTAGAAAAGGAAACTCTATGGTTCCTAGAATTTGATGGGTCGGTTAACAAACTAGGGGCAGGAGCAGGAGTGTGGGTGCACAACAAAGAAAGCAGTTATGCAGAAGGTAGAGCCTACAGACTAAACTTCAGGTGTACCAACAATATGGCTGAATACGAGGCTCTCCTACTAGGCCTCAAGTTGATACAAACCTTACAAGTTACAATAGTATCAATCCTAGGGGATTCGGACTTGGTCATCCAACAAGTCAAGGGCAATTTTTTTACCAAAGACAATAGACTCAGATCATACAGAGCTGTGGCTACTGAGCTACTTAAGTCTCTTGCTGAGTTTCAGATCACCAAAGTTCCTAAGGCTCAGAACCTGCATGCTCATAGCTTAGCCATGTTTGCAAGTACTTGCAAGCCACCCTTTGACCCCCATCACCGTTTTACAGCTGAGGTAAAACACAGGCCATCAGTCCCAAATAACATAAAGGATTGGCAAGTATTTGACAATGATACACAAATCAAAAACTTTCTGAATTTACAAGAAGAATTTTCAGGTCTGAAAATAGACACAGAGCCAGCTAGTCAATCACAAATACTTCAGTCAGAAAATCAATCACAAATACACAGTGAACATAACAGTCAGGTGCTCTCACCCAAAACAACCAATCAAATGCTACATCCTACAATTTTCAACCAGTACAATATTCAAGAAATCCAACAGATTGAACATGAGGAGACACCTGATGATGAAATTGAGATGATGCAGTTAAAGAACAATTTTCTGCCCATAGGCTTAGCTCCATTGGAAGACATTTTCGATTCTAACGATGTCCCCAATAAACCAAAATTTGAACCCCTAAATACTACCATTGAAGAACATAACATAGGGACAGCCAAACAACCTAAAATCATAAAACTGTCAGCTGCATTACCACCTGACCAAAAGCCCAAATACATTGACCTTTTTAAGGAGTTTCAAGATGTGTTTGCCTGGAGTTATGAGGACCTCAAATCCTATGATACCTCTGTAATTCAGCATACCATTCCATTACAGCCAAATCAGAAACCCTTTAAACAAAAACTAAGGAGGATCAATCCTATGCTCCTCCCAGCAATGGAACAAGAGGTGCAAAAAATGTTCAAAGCAGGCATCATAGCACCAATTAGATTCTCTGATTGGATTTCAAATTTGGTTCCCACAAGGAAGAAAACCGGGGAAATTAGGCTCTGTGTCGATTTAAGAAACCTC
>APFE030957689.1:33724-46576 GCA_000404065.3 Pinus taeda | reverse complement strand
CTAAGGTGGAAAAGAAGAGGAATTATTCTTGATCATTTTCAGTTCTGAATTATCTTGGAACATTCTAACAAACTCCTCTCTTGTCAATGGCTTCTGGTACAATCTGAGTCGATGTCCATTTACTAATAGAGGAATTTTCTCTTCATCAATAGCCATGATTCTGACTACACCATTGTCAAAAACACTTTCAATTTCATAAGGTCCAAGCCAGTGGGTTTGGAATTTCTGATATTTCTGGTATTCCATCCTCTCGAACACATCTTATGATAATGAGATCTGGTCCCGTCTTGTATAACTCTTCATTTATCCATGAATAAGATGTGGTATTGTGGACTATTCTTCTCTTCTCTCTAGGAGATAAATTAAATGGGATTTTCCCTATAGCTAAATAGTTAGCAATATCTACATACAAAGGTGATTTAGTATATATTGCAAAAAGATATTCATCAGGAAATTTATCTTCTACGGGTTGATCATTATTTTCATTTTTTATTCTAGATAAAAATTTGGCAATTGTATTATGTTTTCCTGGCCTATCTAGAATGGTTATGTTGAATTCTTGTAACAATAAGAGCTATCTAGTTATTCTTCCATTAGTGACTGGTTTATTCATTAGGTATCTAATGGTAGAATGGTCTATGTGAACAAAAGTTTCATAGCTAGTTATGTAATGTCTGAATTTTTTAATGGCATGAACTACAACTAAAAACTCATTTTTAGTTACAGTATAATTTAACTCTGTAGGAGTTAGATTTTTACTGGTATAATAGATTGCATAAGGAGTAAGATATTTGTGTCCTAACACAGACCCTAAGGCTGTATCTGAAGCATCTATTGAGATATGGAAAGGCAATTTCCAATTAGGTCCTTTTAAGATAGGTGCTTTAGAAATTATCTTTTTCAAAGTTTCAAAGACAACTTGACATTCATAATCCCAATTGAATGCACAGTCCTTGGTGAGTAATTTAATGAGTGGTGATGCAATTTTTGTGAAGTTTTCTATGAATCTTCTATAGTATCCATAAAATCGAGAAAAATTCTAACATATTTTTGACAATTTGGCATTGATAACTTAGAAATGACTTCAACTTTAGATGAGTCTACTTTGATTCCATCTCTTGAAATATGATGACCTAAAACAATTCCTTCATTAAACATCATGAAAAAATTTTCATGGATTAATGAAAGATTTGTTTCTTTACATCTTATTAGTACTTTTTCCAAATTTTCCAGTGCTGCATTGAAAGAATCTCCATAAACCGTGAAATCATCCATGTACACTTCCACACAATCATGAATAAGATCAGAGAAAATTCCGAGGACTTCCCTTTGCAATTTCGCTGGAGCATTGCATAATCCAAAGGGAAGTACTCGGTAAGCATAAGTTCCCCATGGGCAAGTGAATGTGGTTTTATCCTGATCTTCATGGGCTACCTGAATTTGGTTATATCCACTGAACCCATCCAAGAAGGAAAAATATTTTTTTCCTGCTAGTGTGTCTAAGACCTGATCTATAAAAGGTAGTGGGGATTCATCCTTTAGTGTTTCTTTATTTAGTTCCTTGTAATCTATGCATACTCTCCATTTTCCGTTTTTCTTAGGAACAATTACTAGGGGTGAAACCCACTGACTGGCAGATATTAGGTAGATGAAACTTACATTTAACAATTTCTATAATTCCTCCTTAACAATTTCTTTTAAATTTGGGTTCATTCTCCATTGAGGTTGTTTAAATGCCCTTGCATTTTGTTCAATGTAGATATGATTTATGCAAGTTTTAGGATCAATCCCTCTCATGTCAGTGTATTCCCATACAAAGGCAGAAGAATGTTTATGTAGAATTTCTATTAACTGATTCTTTTGCACTTCTTCCAGGTTTTCATTGACATTCAAGGTTTTTCCTGGAAATATTTCTATCGAGGAATTCCCAAATTTTTCCATGGAAAGAAATGATACATGTTTAGATGAGAGATACTCATTGCGAGTATGATCATAATGTGAGGAACACTCATTATTTTTTAGTAAATTTAGAATTTGGTATTCCTCCTTTACTTGTTCAGTAGTAAAAATAGGTTGTATATCTTCTTCATCTTCTATCCATTCTTCAATATCTGTATCTATTTTTGTTCTTGTAGGAGGATATAATGTAAATTTCTTTGTAGAATTTCCATCTGAGATAAACATGTCACCTGATCTACAACCGATGAAAGCATCAACTGTAGCTAACCAAGGTCTTCCTAGAATTAATGGATGTACTCCTAGATTATTCTTGGGTGTTAAGACCATGAAATCAACAAGATATTCCCAAGAATATAAGGATACAAAAACATCTTCCAATACACCATCAGGTTTAATCACAGACCTATCTACTAATTGCAATAAAGTTGGTGTGTATTGAAGGTTAGGAAGCCTAAGTGTGTCTGTAACTTGTTTGATCATTATGTTTATGGCTTCTCCTAGATCAATCAGTGTGTTTGGCATTTCAGTTCCATTGATCTGAATTTTTACAATGGGGCTTCCTGGGTCTACATATTTTTGAATTGTCGTCTTCCCCATCATAATATCTGTAATTTTCCAACTAACTGAATTATTTTTATATCTTTTCTTTTTCTCCCTAATCTTTGTGTACTTAGTTCCTTAATTGTTTTTGCAAAAATTGATATTTATTTTATGGCTTTTAGTAAAGGAATCTTAATAAAGACGTTTCTCAATTCATCCATCATGTTTTAATCAGGCATGATAATTTGTTTTTCTACTCCTTCATCAATTTTCAACCGTTAAGGGAAAGGTGGTCTAATTGATACCAAGGGTTGTTCTATGATGGGAGTGTTTATTGGAACTTCTTTTTTTTGTTTGTTTTCCTTCTGAGGGAGAGAGGTCTCTCCTTATTCTTTTTGGTTTTTGTGTTTTTGAAGATCAGATCTTGTTTCTTGAATGACAACAAGGGGTTTTCTTGGAAATACTATTCCATACCTTAATTGAACATTATTTAGGTCTAGTGGAGTTATTACATAAGTTTGATGATTCTGCCCCTCCATGTTGTATAACGGTTGTTGTGGTATTTTATTATTGGGATTTGGAAGTGATTGAGTGGGTAATTAATTTGGTTTCTGTGGAAATGGTAGGGAGAACTGTGGGTTTTGATTCTGAACTGGAATTTGTGGTAATTAGTTAGCTTGGGGAATTTAATTAGATGGTGGTAGAAATTGTGGTGGAAGGTAAAATGGTGAGTATTGTTGATATTGAGCATAGGCTCCATAAGGATTTTTCCATCCCTGATTCCAAGGTTGTGACTGTGGCTGAGCCCAAGGCTGCCAGGCTGAATTCCAATTATTTTGTGAAGACTGGGCGAACTTTTGTGGTCTAAATCCTTGTGATTGATTTGGCTGGGGATTTTTCCATGGTGTTTTGGCTATAAAGTAGAGAGGGTCTACTGGTTCTGATATTCCTTCATCATTAAATACAACCTTAATACCTAGTAAGGATGGAAATTACTTTGTATCATGATTATCTGCACATATGTCATAGGTTTCTATGGATTTTTAATCTAGGGGACACTCTCTTAGAGTATGTTTCTTCTGACATTTGGGATAGACGATAGATAATGCAACATTTTCATAATTTTGCTTGTTTTGTATTTTAAGGGTGTTTATCTGTTCACTTAGGCTCCCTAAAATATCTGTTTTGAAGGTATCAAGAAAATTTCCTAATTCTGCCTTGCTGATTGTCCCAGTTGCGGAATTGTGAATTCTTGACAAGAGAGGGTCTCTAGGACTCCTTCCAACTCGTGCTTTACCCCTTGAGATATGTACACATAAATCACAAATATATGCAAATGGTAGTTGGGAAATATCTCCTTTCCTAGCTAGGTTAAGGAGATCGATCCACTCATCTTTAATAGCTCTGAGTAAGAGGTCTTTTAAGTTTTCTTCATCCAATTATACACTTTTTCTCTTTTAACATTATAAACAAACCTTTCTACTAAGTCTTCAATATTTTCATCTTCTTTTTGTGTCATTTTGAATACTTCATCTTTAAGGTTACTAGGCATACAATAATCTCTACATTTTCCTAAGAAAGCCTCTTTCATTTGTCCCTAGGTTGTTATAGAATGCACTCCTAGACTCATGAACCATTTTAATGCTGATTCTTTTAATGTGGCAGTGATCAATTTTAACTTCTGAGCATCATGTAGATAGTCATATGATCTGCATAATACTTCAAATTCGATGAGAAATGTCTTTGGATCTTCGCTTCTTTTTCCGTGGAAATTAGGAAGAATTGAGGGTGATATATTTTTCATTGTGAGGGTTGTATCTTCATCAAGAATAGGGAATCCAGAAGGACCTTGGTTTCCTCTGCCTCTACACCCTCCTGTACTTATACCTCTTCCTCTTCTTCTTCCTCCAATCCTATCTTCTTCGCCATGGACATTGTGTACTTCTCCTTCTCCTTCTTCAGCCATAATAGATTCTCCGGAACTAATATAGTGTTCTTCTAGTCTTTCTGGTTCCTTTATCATTGGTTGCTCAAAATAAGTTTCTGGTTCCTCTTCTTCACTAGGAACTTCTAATTTTTCTCCTAAATTTTTCTCACCAATGGAGGATAGAAATATTACTCTTGTACTTGGCGATGTAGGATTTTCTTCAATTACAGCTTCAGTAGAGGAAGTGGGTGAAGTTGTGGATTGGATTTTTGATCTTGAGATTTAAGGAAGCCTTCGTTGACCTCTAAAAGGAATTCGGGTTTGAGTAGGTAGTATGGATGCTCGAAGTCTAGGTGAAGTGAGTGGATTTGTGGGAATTAAACTTCTTCCTCGCCCTACAAATCTACCTCTAGAGTCTCTATCCCTATGCATATCATGTTTTGATTTTTATTTTTTAACTTCTATTTGTACTTCCCCGGCAATGACGCCAAAATGTTTGGCCAATTTAATGTCTTTAAATTGTCAACCAGGATGTGTAGACTGATGAAGTACATATACGCTATATGTGCTAGAAGTTATTCCTTATGTCATTATGTTACTATTAGGGTCTAAACTTAAGATTAATATGGAGATGGTGTCGTTGATTATATTAATGTCTTGATCCCTAAAGTTGTCAACTAATTTCTTAAGAGTTATTCTCTATTGAATTAGTTTATGGATGATATGAGAGTGCTTCTAACTTCTACTTGTGTTAGATTATTTTGGGATTTTGTCTTAAGTATTTAGGTTGTAGCTCTAATTCACTAAGAGAAATCTATTATATTAAACTAAAAAGAAGTACTGTCTGAATTCGATTATTAAGAAGAAGGCTCTCACACTTTTACTTACTCAATCGTATTCAAACAAGATATTCTAAGCAACATCTATACTTATGGAGCAAACACAATTAACTATTCTAGATACAAAGCAGATGAAAGAATCGTACTATACCTGGTAGAAAACAATTAAAATAGCAAATTAATCTAGGTATAAAGCAGATTAAAGTACTCATGCATACAACGATTCACTGGTGAACTCATCATACTGCATTTCTCACACAAAAACAGAGTATTCAAGGGAATGAAAAGAAATCGAATTGCATTTGGTTAAAGACCTGTCACTGTCGTAGGGGCCCTCCACAGATCAGCCCATAATCTCCAATCAACACAATGCATACACACACAAACCAGTTCTATTGCTTGTAAATGGAATTTGACAAACTGTCTCAAAAGTACATCCTCCGACGCGCACCAAATAATAGTGCAGTCATAGTTTTTGTAACAAGTATTTAGCATAACAATCATGAGTAATTTAAGCCTAGATATCTTTATTCTAACTAACTATATCACTAAACCTGCAATTTTCTATTCCGAAACTAAATTGATAAGGTTTTGATGAAACTCAGATTTCGTTCCGACGACGATCCTATGGTTGAATTTGGGGTTTGACCTTGATAGCTTGCGCTCATCTTGATGAACTGGTTCAAGGGGATAGGAAGGGATCCATGCTGGGACCATTTCCTATCCATTTGTATACTTTGTTGCAGACCTGGAGCTTCTAAACCTTGCAAACAATGGAGATAGCTACATAAATCTCGATTAGCTGTGGAAACAGACCAATTCTGTAGCCAATTGCATTCTTTAACAAAACAATAGGGCATATAATCAAACATGAAGAATAAGACATATTATTACTTACTTTTATCAAAACCTAGTGGATGTGGAATTATTTAGGTGGCAAATGTAGGAAAAGGGAGAAAACATAGGCAAAAATGGGTGTCATGGTAAGACAATCTTTGGACTCTACATTCCCCCAGACTGGAGGTTTTGTATGTCCTCATACACTTCATCCTTGTCAGTCACTTGTGTCTTTTGTTCATCACCTCCAAGTTTCACTGTTTTCCTATTTTTGGAAGCTACTGGCATCCTAGGTTTTCACATGAGAATTTTATATTTTAAGTTGATAATCTCTCTTTGCATCATCTTGTTTTCCTTCTTCAACTTTTTATTCTTTTTATACCACAAGCTCAAATGGAGGATGAGATTGTCACGTTTTACAATCTGGATCTCACTTTGTGCCTTTAATTCTTGATTCTCATTCTTGAGATACCTGTTCAACGTTTCTAATTCAAAAATCTCCTGCTTTAAAATGCTTGTGGTTGAGTGTTCCTGTGGTTCATTTAACTAGTTGCTTCCTTCTCTAGGACTCTGAATTGTTTCCTTGGTTGTTGTCTCCTTTCTTTCCAACAACTCTATATATTCATATATCTCCTATTGGATAGGGTCAATACCCGGACTATGCGGTGGGCTTCTCAGAGGTGACTTGCAAGGTGGTGATACCCTCAGTGATGATTCTGGTGACCCTTTTGGAAGAGTTTTAGGGTTTTCAGTTGGCTCATTCTCATTTGGCTCATCCTCAATTGGCTCGTTCTCCTCGAGATTAATGTACTTTGTAGCTTTGGGGATTGTTGTTGGATTGTGCTCAACCTTGTGCTCCTCCTCAATCCTAAGGTTTGTGATCGTTGAACCTTCTTTATTTTAGTTTCTGAGTTTTCTTCTTGAGGAAGGGCCCTGATTTATGGTATTTATTTTGCTCTTTTTTTATCTTTATTCCTTTTAAGATTCCCCTTCTTCATTTTCTGTAATATGTCTACTTTGGGAAACTCTTCTTTTGATAATTCTGGGTGATTCTGGGGTTCCTGCTCTTTTATCCCTTCTATGGTTCTCTTCCTTCCTCTGGGGGTCCTACCGCTGCTAGCTTTTTCTGGGGATCTTTCTTAAAAATGGTTCCCAACCAGGAAACTCTCCTAATTATCCCCTATAATCCAAAGGAGGAACTCAACTAATATATTTATCAGGCCATGATGATACATGGTGTTTTCTATACACTGAATTTTCTTTTGAACATTTATAGACATTTTCTTGAGACTATTTAAGAGGAAGTAAGGAAGGTTCATCTGGTGATCTTCAAGGAAATGCATCATCATTCTAACATTGTAAAAATACATATACCTGAACCTACCCTCACAGGTGACAAACGTTTGAAGTATAAGCAATAAATTTCTCCATTTTCTCTTAAGGACTAGGTTGGGAATACCTTTCTAGAAGACAATGGTGTCCATATTTGAATTTTTGAGGAAGACATTCTAATCATCTCCATTAATTCCCATGTTCTTAAACCATTTTTCATTGCTCCTTGGTAATTCCATAGCCTCTGCTATCATGGATTATGTTACGGTGATCTTGATGTCTCCTATTTCAGCTTCAGTTCCATCAAACGAGCGTGCAAATGTCTTGGTCACTTCCCTATGAAAGCCGTTGAATTTTTCAATTAACTACAACCACTATTTCTTTTGCAGCAGCTTTTTGGTCTGAGGGTATCCCCCCAAGAATTTCTTCCCTTCTAGCTCAATTCGAACAATTATCCCCATTATGGAGGATGCTTTTCCTCAAAGACTGGTTACCTTGACATGAGAATTGTGTTGGTAGGGTTTTTCTAAATGGCGGAAGGATGGAGTGGCTATGAAATTTCAGAGGAGTGTAAGAACAGGTGGATTATGATAAGGGTTATAGGAATGGATCAAACTTTTAGGTGCATTTAAAATGATGATTTGGTAATTACTTAGGCGGATTTGGAATGAGGACGTGACATGACATTTTAAGTGGTGGCTTATGATATTTTGTTAGGAGGCCATCACCCTTAAGCTATAATGATTTCACTTTAATAATATATATATAATATATATATATATAAATAATATATAATATATATATATATATATATATATATATAATATATATAATATATATATACACACACACACACACCATACATATGAATACAATACACTATACAATAAATATACGTATACGTATATTATTGTATATGTATATCTATATGTATAGGTGTGTGTCTATCATATATATATATAATATATCTATATATATAATTTACTTATTATTTTTCTCTATTTTTTTTTTAAAGAGTAAACTAAGTAAAAATTACTAAGGTGGAAAAGAAGAGGAATTCTTCTTGATCATTTTAAGTTCTGAATTATCTTTGAACATTTTAACAAACTCCTCTCTCATCAATGGCTTCTGGTACAATCTGAGTCAATGTCCATTTACTAATAGAGGAATTTTCTCTTCATCAATAGTCCTGATTCTGACTGCACCATTGTCAAAAACACTTTCAATTTCATAAGATCCAAGCCAGTGGGTTTGGAATTTCTAATATTTTTGGTATTTCATGCTCTCGAACACATCTTATGATAATGAGATCTGGTCTTGTCTTGTATAACTCTTCATTTATCCATAAATAAGATGTGCTATTGTGGACTATTCTTCTCTTCTCTCTAGGAGATAAATGAAATGGGATTTTTCCTGTAGCTAAATAGTTAGCAATATCTGCATACCAAGGTGATTTAGTAGATACTACAAAAAGATATTCATCAGGAAATTTATCTTCTACGGGTTGATCATTATTTTCATTTTGTATTCTAGATAAAAAGTCAGCAATTGTATTTTGTTTTCCTGGCCTATCTAGAATGGTTATGTTGAATTCTTGTAACAGTGAGAGCTATCTAGTTATTCTTCCATTAGTGACTGGTTTAGTCATTAGGTATCTAATAGTAGAATGGTTTGTGTGAACAAAAGTTTCATAGCCAGTTATGTAGTGCCTGAATTTGCTAATGGCATGAACTACAGCTAAAAACGCCTTTTCAGTTATAGTATATTTTAACTCTGCAGGAGTTAGATTTTTACTGGTATAATAGATTGCATAAGGAGTAAGATATTTTTGTCCTAACACAGCCCCTAAGGCTGAATCTGAAGCATTTGTTGAGATATGGAAAGGAAATTTCTAGTTAGTTCCTTTTAAAATAGGTGCTTCAGAAATTATCTTTTACAAAGTTTCAAAGGCAACTTGACATTCATAATCCCAATTGAATTCACAGTCCTTGGTGAGTAATTTAAAGAGTGGTGATGCAATTTTTGTGAAGTTTTCTATGAATCTTCTATAGTATCCAGTAAAACCGAGAAAAATTCTAAAATCTATTTGACAATTTGGCATTGATAACTTAGAAATGACTTCAAATTTAGATGAGTCTACTTTGATTCCATCTCCCTAAATATGATGACCTAAAACAATTCCTTCTTTAAACATCATGAAGAATTTTTCATGGCTTAATGAGAGATTTGTTTCTTTACATCTTATTAGTACTTTTTCCAAATTTTCCAGTGCTTCATTGAAAGAATCTCCATAAACTGTGAAATCATCCATGTACAATTCCACACAATCATGAATAATATCAGAGAAAATTCTGAGGACTGCTCTTTGGAATGTTGCCGG
This sequence comes from Pinus taeda, assembly GCA_000404065.3. Taxonomy (NCBI): domain Eukaryota; kingdom Viridiplantae; phylum Streptophyta; class Pinopsida; order Pinales; family Pinaceae; genus Pinus; species Pinus taeda. The sequence continues at coordinate 36,762 of APFE030957689.1, read as the reverse complement.
AGCATTGCATAATCCAAAGGGAAGTACTCGGTAAGCATAAGTTCCCCATGGGAAAGTGAATGTGGTTTTATCCTGATCTTCAGGGGCTACCTGAATCTAGTTATATCCATTGAACCCGTCCAAGAAGGAAAAATATCTTTTTACTGCTAGTGTGTCTAAGACCTGATCTATGATAGGTAGTGGAATGTGGTCCTTTAGTGTTTCTTTATTTAGTTCCCTGTAATCGATGCATACTCTCCATTTTCCGTTTTTCTTAGGAACGATTACTAGGGGTGAAACCCACTGACTGTCAGATATTGGGTAGATGAAATTTACATTTAATAATTTATGCAATTCCTCTTTAACAATTTCTTTTAAATTTGGGTTCATTCTCCATTGAGGTTGTCTAACTGGTCTTGCATTTTGTTCAATGTAGATATGATGTATGCAATATTTAGGATCAATCCCTCTCATGTCAGTGTATTCCCCTGCAAAATAAGAAGAATGTTTTGTAAAATTTCTATTAACTGATTCTTTTGCACTTCTTCCAGTGTTTCATTGACATTCAAGGTTTTTCCTGGAAAGATTTCTATCGACGAATTCCAAAAAATTTCCATGGAAAGAAATGATACTTGTTTAGATGAGAGATACTCAATGCGAGTACGATCATAATGTGAGGAACACTCATTATTTTTTAGTGATTTTAGAATTTGGTCTTCCTCCTTTACTTGTTTAATAGCAAAAATAGGTTGTATATCTTCTTCATCTTCTATCCATTCTTCAGTATCTGTATCTATTTTTGTTCTTGCAGGAGGATATAATGTAAATTTCTTCATAGAATTTCAATCTGAGATAAACATGTCACCTGATCTACAACTGATGAAAGCATCAGTTGTAGCTAACTAAGGTCTTCCTAGAATTAATGGATGTCCTCCTAGATTATTCTTGGGTTTTAAGACCATGAAATCAACAGGATATTCCCAAGAATCTAAGGATACACAAACATCTTCCAATACACCATCATGTTTAATCAAAGACCTATCTGCTAATTGCAATAAAGTTGGTGTGTATTGAAGGTTAAGAAGCCTAAGTGTGTCCATAACTTGTTTGCTCATTATGTTTATGGCTGCTCCTAGATCAATCAATGTGTTTGGTATTTCGGTTCCATTGATGTGAATTTTTACAATGGGGCTTCCTGTGTCTAAATATTTTTGAATTGTCGTCTTTGCCATCATAATATCTGCAATATTTCCAAGTAACTGAATTCTTTTTATATATTTTCTTTTTCTCCCTGATCTTTGTGTACTTAGTTCCTTAATTGTTTTTGAAAAAATTGGTATTCTTTTATGGCTTGTAGTAAAGGAATCTTAATACAAACATTTCTCAATTCATCCATCATGTTGTAATCAGGCATGATAATTTGTTTTTCTACTCCTTCATCAATTTTCAACCTTTCAGGGAAAGGTGGTCTAACTGATACCGAGGGTTGTTCTATGATGGGAGTGTTTATTGGAACTTCTTCTTTTTGTTTGTTTTTCTTCTAAGGGAGAGAGGTCTCTCCTTCTTTTGTTTTTTTTTGTGTGTTTTGAAGATCAGATCTTGTTTCTTGAATGACAACAGGGGGTTTTCTTGGTAATACTCTTCCAGACATTAATTGAACATTATTTAGGTCTAGTGGAGTTATTACATAAGTTTGAGGATTCTTCCCCTCCATGTTGTATACCAGTTGTTGTGGTATTTTATTATTGGGATTTTGAAGTGATTGAGCGGGTAATTGATTTGGTTTTTGTGGAAATGGTAGGGAGAGTTGTGGGTTTTGATTTTGAACTGGAATTTGTGGTAATTGGTTAGCTTGGGGAATTTGATTAGATGGCTGTAGAAATTGTGGTGGAAGGTAAGATCACGAGTATTGTTGATATTGAGCATAGGCTCCATAAGGATTTTTCCATCCCTGATTCCAAGGTTGTGACTGTGGCTGAGCCCAAGGCTGCCAGGCTGAATTCAATTATTTTGTGAAGACTGGGTGAATTTTTGTGGTCTAAATCCTTGTGATTGATTTGGTTGGGGATTTTTCCATGGTGTTTTGGCTATAAAGTAGAGAGGTTCCATTGGTTCTGATATTAATTCATCATTAAAGACAACCTTAAGACCTGGTAAGGATGAAAATTACTTCGTGTCATGATTATCTGCACATATGACAGAGGTTTCTATGGATTTTGAATCTAGGGGACACTCTCTTAGAGCATGTTTCTTCTGACATTTGGGACAGATGATAGATAATGCGAAATTTTCATAATTTTTCTTGTTTTTTATTTTAAGAGTGTCTATCTATTCACTTAGGCCCCCTAAAATATCCGTTTTGAAGGTATCAAGCAAATTTCCTAATTCTTCTCTGTTGACTGTCCCAGCTATGGATTTGTTAATTCTTGACAAGAGAGGGTCTCTAGGACTCCTTCCAACTTGTGCTTTACCCCTTGAGATATGTACACATAAATCACACATATCTGAAAATGGTAGTTGGGAAATATCTCCTTTCCCAACTAGGTTAAGGAGATCGATCCACTCATCTTTAATATCTCTGAGTAAGAGGGCTTTTAAGTTTTCTTCATTCAAATTATCCATTTTTTCTCTTTTAACATTATAAACAAACCTTTCTACCAAGTCTTCAATATGTTCATCTTCTTTTTGTGTCATTTTGAAGACTTCATATTTGCCTAAGAAAGCCTCTTTCATTTGTCCCCAGGTTGTTATAGAATGCACTCATAGACTCATGAACCATTTTAATGCCGGGTCTTTTAATGCGGCAAGGAACAATTTTAACTTTTGAGCATCATGCAGATAGCCATATGATCTGCATAATACTTCAAATTTGAAGAGAAATGTCTCTGGATCTTCGTTTCTTTTTCCGTGGAAACTAGGAAGAATTGAGGGTGATATATTTTTCATTGTGAGGATTGTATCTTCATCAAGAATAGGGAATCCATAAGGATATTGGTTTCCTTTGCCTCTACCCCCTCCTCTACCTCTACCTCTTCCTCTTATTATTCCTCTTCCTCCAA
>APFE030957689.1:0-25985 GCA_000404065.3 Pinus taeda | reverse complement strand
TAATGTGTGGAAGGATTCCTTAAAAGCAAAGGAGGGTCTTTTTGAATGGATGGTTATGACTTTCAGGTTGACAAATGCTCCTGCAATGTTCACGAGGCTAATGGATGACATATTGCGGCCATTAGCCAACTCATTTGTAGTGGTATATCTAGATGATATCCTGATCTTCAGCCAGAGTTGGGAAGAGCACCTCCACCACATCCGATAGGTTCTCTAAACACTGTGACAACACAAGCTATGTGCCAATTTGGAGAAATTTACTTTTGGCACAACCCAGGTTTAGTATTTAGGATACATTATTAATGAACGGGGGGGTGCATGTGGATCTATCCAAGATCCAAGTCATTCGGGATTGGCCAACCCCAACCACTTTGACAAAGCTCCACAACTTTCTGGGTCTTGCCAAATTATACTACAGGTTCATGTTGGGGTTCTCTCATATCACTTGGCCCTTGAGTCAAGTCACCAAGGGAGGAGCAAAAGAAAAATCCTTTTGGTCTGAATCTCAACAGAAGGCATTCAAAGAGTTGAAACAATGCCTCTACTATGTGCCAGTGCTCATATTACTAGACCTGGAACAACCATTTGAGATCGAAACAACTGCCTCTGACAATGCTATTGGGGCAGTCGTTACTCAACATGGGCATCCAGTGTCATTTCATGGTGGGACACTTTCAGACACAGTCTAGAATTATTGCACTTATGACAAAGAGATGTATTCCATTGTGCATGCCTGCCAAGAATGGAAGCATTACATTTTGGGGAAGGAAATAGTCATCCACATAGACCACCGACTCCTGCAGTTCATATAGACACAAGGGAAGTTGCAGAATGATCACCATCAGAAGTGGTCCACATACCTGCAACAGTTCCATTTGAATATCAAGTACAATAAGGGAAACACCAATAATGTTGCAGATTGCCTCAACCGACCACCGATCATGGTGTTAACCATTGTGCTCAACTCGTTATGGCCATGAGACTTCTGATTGGCCACTTCTCTACAAAAGCGACCCATAATTTGGCCACACATACTAGACGCTCTTGGAGGTTCAGCAAGTTCTAGATTTTCACCTCCAAGATGCATTGTTATGCCACTTGGGATACCTTTATGTTCCTTTAAGCGAGCGTGCCAAGATGATTTGGGAAGCACACTATAGTCGGGTCACTGGGCATTTCGGGGTCGAGAAAATAGTGGCAGTACTGCAAAAGTATTTTTATTGGCTGAATATTCGACAGAATGTCGAGAAGTACATCAGATCCTGCACTGCCTGTGCCAATCCCAAACTGAACATCAAGAAGAAAGGCCTTTACACTCTACTGCCTACCCCTAGTCGACCTTGGGAATCCATCTCCATGGATTACGTGTCGGGCCTTCCTTCTACTAAGCATGGCAATGGCTTGGTTTTTGTGGTTGCTGACAGATTCTCGAAGATGGCCATTATGGCGGCCTCTAAAAAGAATATCACAGTAGAAGCCACTATTAAACTCTTCTTTGAACGAGTGTGGGTACACTTTAGGATCCCACAGTCTATCATCTCAGATCAGGTCAATAGGTTCCTCAGTAAATTTTGGTCCAATCTCTGGTCAATGTTGGCCACCAAGCTCACTAAGTCCACATCTTTCCATCCCCAAACTGATGGCCAGACAAAGGTCGTCAATAAGATGATCGTACAAATTTTGTGCATGTACAACTCAAAGCGCTCATGCACATGGGATGAGAGTATCCCCTATGTCCAACACAGCTATAATCAGGCTCTCCATAGCTCGAATATCCACAACCATTTTAAGGTGGGCTTGGGATTCCAACCATTATGTCCCATTGATGTGGCCATACCATTTGCAACTACTCAAGCAGATTCGGCTCATGTCTAGTATGAAGCTAACAAGGAAAAAAACTTCATTGAGAACATTCAGCACATCCGCCAACAGGTCCATGACATTCTAGAGAAATCAAATGCCAAGTACAAGGAGCGACATGATCAACATCGGGTGTCACACAAGTTTCAGGTGGGAGACAAAGTCTGGTTGCATTTACAAAAGGAATGTCACACTAGAGCCTATCGGAAACTCAGACCAATCCGATATGGTCCTTACACCATTACCAAGGCTATGGGAGACAATGCATTTGAGCTTATCATTCCCCCATTCCTTGGCCTACACCCAGTGTTCAATGTGGACCACCCTCGACCATACTTCCCACCATTTTTGGACACATTAGACATTGTAGAACAACTCACACCTACATCATTAAATCTAAACTACATGGAACAAGCCACAATTGATTGGATCATGGAAACACAGATTAAGAACACCCGACAGCAAATAATCCAACTATATCAAGTTGTCAAAGCAGGCCAACTCCTTCACCAGGGCAAGTGGCTCACCAGGGACCAAGTTCAACAGAAGTTTCCTCTTCTCATGGAGGAACTCAATGCAATGGGGACCATTGCTTCCTAAGGGGGCGGAATGATGCAGGTGCATATTGGTGGGTCGTGGCCACCCACCTATTCCACGTGGACCCCAACCATTATTTCTTTCAGTTTTTCAGTTTCCTTAATTGTAGCATAGTTTACTATTTTTGGCAGTTTTTCGAGTCTTGAACTTCCGGAGCCGTTTTGAGGCCCTAAACGAAGTTTTTTTTAGGAGAATCATTAGCGTTGAATACTACATTATAACTCAATATTCTTTGCTAACAGTTGTATTCATCGGATAAATCTTTCTAACGAGGTATCATATGTGTCAAACGAAGATCGTATGCCAAAGTTATGACCACAGGAAGTTGATGTACCAATTTACCCCAATGGGGCCCATAGTTTGGCGTTTCATCTCCTAGGGTTAGGTTTTTGGATGTTTTGGGTTTTCCATTGCTTCTCAAAAATAAATAGGCTTTCAAGCCTCATTGTAACACAGTTCAGAGGCATGTAGCTGCCACATCTCTTCTTAGAGATAAGCTACCATCGCCCGAGCTAGTCTTGTTTCCATTCTATTTGTAAGCATATTTCAGTATTTGATATTAATGAACTGAAGTGTTATTTCTACAACATCTTTGCATATATGGTTATATCTATAATTTTTTGTGTTCCTGTTTAAATTTGGATCAGCTTCATCAACCATGATAGCTTGGAGCCTCACTCTATTGGCCATGGGGTATATATACTGCAACCATAATTTGTATGGATAGATATAGTTTATATGAACTTGAAACATAGTAATCTTTATCTCCATTGTAGATTTAACCATAGTATTTATGAATAGATATAGTTTACATGAGGACAAAGGTATCCTTATCTCGATGGAAATTTCCAAGTTATTTCAAAATTTCATGAACAATGGCGAAATTAGTATACTGCAACCATACTATATATGGATAAATATATAGTTTGTATGAGCTTCAAACAAAGTCATCCTTATCTTGATTGCAATTCCGAGGGTATTCTAAACTTTGACAAACAAGAGTGAGATTAATTTTTTAATATAGGCCATTCTCATGGTTAGGATTGTGGTTCCTTGCTACTTTAGAGCCAATGAACTCTCTCTATCCTCAATTGCAACCCTCCATATAGTGGCTAGTTAATTATGATTATGGTATGAAATTGATGTATGAAATGAAGATTGGAGATGATCTAATTAATTTTTCATGACAAAACTGCAGGTTGGCATGTAAGGAGATCCATATCGGCAACCGAAATGCAAAGCTGGTATGTATTAACATATTATTTCATCTTAACTTCATTCAAATACTCTCTGGCATTTTATATGAACATTTGGTAACTTTAATTTGTATTCTTGCAGATAACATTAGAGTCATTTATTATTATTTTTTCTGGGACACAACTCTTCTACATTTTAGTCATTCATGGCGGATATTTCAGACAATGGAAGATAAGCTATGAACAAATTAATGAATAACATATTATTCATGAGGAAAAGTTGTGTTTGCTTATCCATGGACAAGAACGAAAAGGCCTGGAGCTTCATTGTCTAGGATCAGACTGTTGTTACAAGATTTCACTCCGCTGAAAATGTTGAAATGTAATGTAGAGGAGAGTAAAAGAGGATTTTTCCTCAAACGATCACGACATGCTCTAGAACCCTATTAAACAATGCAGCCTTCTCATGGCCTGAATAGAATTAAACAAGAACAATAATTCATGAAACTCGTGGCATGCTTTTAGGGCTAAGATAATCCAAAGAACTCCATTGGTTTATCAGTTAATCCAATCTTGTAATAATTTACTTCATTAAATTAGATTAGTGACTACCTACATTGAATCTTTAAGCTTTACAATTCACTATTATGCTACTGCATTTCAATGAGTTTGAGTTCATGATCTGAAAATGCTTACAATATTAGAGATATGACGTCTCTTGTTCGAGTTACATACTTCCATCATAAATAGACATGCTGAATGGTCTCAAAATTTTTTGCATTTGACATAATTTTGCTCCGGAATTTCCATCAATAGGTTCTTTGGAATTCAAACCCCCTTGATGATGATGCGACAAATACTCCACTGGTCGAGCCATCTACGATTGTTCCTTGGTTCTATTATGATGTTCAATTGGTTCTAGCAAGCTGAACATTTGTTGGCCAAATTGCAGGCTACTTGCCAATGACAGTCGGCTCCATATCTACAAATACAGCGTGAGGGACATACTTTCGACTCTAGTTTCGCTAAAGAAAGTGTAGGAGACAACGTCTCCGCCACCGACAGTCTTCTCGTTGGGCATTTGGCCATCAGGCTAAACATCATGCTCGAGGCAGTAAAGTTCCTAGCAAACATGTCTGACCTCAATACCAACCTAGCACAACATTTACACTGTTCATCACTATCGCAAAGCTATGAGTTACTTTTGCGCAACATTTACAGTCTCAAAGAACATGGGAGAGTTAGTTAGTTAGTTAGTTAAGGTGTTGGGTAACCATTAACAAGGTGTATCTAAGGGTGGAAAACAATGAAATCGTCTAACATTATATGAAGCGGCCATAAGGAAGACAAGTAAGACAAGAGGGAGGTTCTTCCAAGAGGAAATGCCTTTATTATCATTCAACCCAAAAAAAAGTTTGGATTCTCTTAAAAAATATCCTCAATTGCAATGACCACATATTAAAGTAAAATTACAAATTCACATTAAAAGTAAAATGGTATAGAGTGTTAATGCACATGGATGTAGTTGTTTAACATTATTTTAAATCGAACTTGAAACCATAAAATATCAATTTAAATACCTTACATGCTATGCAACTTTACATTTGAATTTTTAAATAGATTTTAAAATAAAATTGAATTATATTTTTAATTAATAATTTCTCAAATTTATATAACTCCAACTTTATAGAATTTTTAATAAAATTAATCATATTTTTAATGGAGTTGTTTTTAATGCGATTATTTGGAGATTTCGATGACTGAATCCCGCGGAAAAAATTGAGGTTAAATCTTGATTTGTATTATTTAAAATGGTTTTTTAACTGCATATTTGGATTCAACTCCCTGAAAAACCCTGGGACGCTTTGATTGTGCAGAAATTAGCTATGAAACCCCTACCAGATTTTGACCGGAAAATGCCAGATTTTGACTGGAAAAGGCCACCAAAAAAAGCTTCCAAAAAATCTCTTTAAAAACAACTCCATTTTTAATTAATAATTTTTCAAATTTATATTCAAAATTAAAAAATTACCCTATGCTTTGATTATAATATTATTCCATTATCAAAGTCCACACAATCAAAACCATTTCATAAATAAAATCTTTCCTATATAATTGTAAAAAACTGAAAAACTTGATGCTTGGTTTGAATAATAGCCTTGGAATTTCAGAACTCTTTTGTGGCCATTAAAGTTCTTTTGGTTAAACATGTTTAAATATCGAATTCAATATTAAAGATATTTTAATGATATATCTGATCGCTATTCATTCAAAAACATGCCAGTTTTAATTTTACTTAATTGTAAGGTTAAAATATAACAAAACTACTGCTATCATTTTAGGAGAGATTCGAAAGTAAACCACAAAACAAACAATGCTGGCCGGCACTGTCGTGATTTGTTTAACAGATGGAGGGATGGGAAAACAATTATTTGGATTATTTTGATGAGCTATACTGGAGTTTCCCATTGTTAATTCTCGAATTCTGATGAGTTGTTGCAAAGATCCCCACTCTGTGATTGAGAAGATCCGTCAAGAGGAGGACGAGCGGTGGAAAAATGACACAGGTTGCTCCCCCACACTTTCAATTGCGTAAAAATGATGGAGCGAGGCTCGTTCCCGAATATTCGGGGAACCTGCTCAAGGCAGGATATGCGATTTATCATCGGATATGTATGTTACCATCGCAGGAAATGCGAGTTTTCATCGAATGCGTCGGTTATCACCGCAGTGCGTGGTTAAACTGGTAAATGAAGGCCTCCACTGGATTGTTCAGATCATCCACGCCAACATAAGTTTCCCTCATCAAGCTTCCCGCGCCTCCCTTTTCTCCGCGGCGGGGCTGAGGATTCTTCTTCATAGCCCCCGCCTGACAGGAGGGGAAAAATGATTCGTTTTTTGATGGCGGGTTGAACGGAGATGCCTCTTCAGAGGGGGATTTCCACACCGATTCAAATGTTTCTTCTTTGTGTTTCTGGTCACCCTGAGAGATTTGCAGGAGTTTTCGTGGACGCTCACCTTTCGATGGGTAAAACGAGCAGAAACCAGCATTTTCTTCAACTGATCGTTCGCTGTTGTGATCGCCATGGCAGGTTTCCATGCGGCTGCTTCTGAGTGCGTTTTTCCACTTCCAACAAAGAGGTCGCTGCGTTTCTCCTCTGCTGCTATCGATTACTTCAGCTTCTTCACAGTCATTGTCTTCTGGGGCCGAGTCTTGGAGGTCTACTCAATGGCGATGCTTGTCCAACTCCTGAGGACCGTCGTGGGTATGATGGGGCGGGAAATTTAAATCGAATTTTCGGCCAGTGCAGATCCCCGGAATCGGCAAATATGACGAGAATGATGCAGTTAACAGGAAAAACAAATATGACAGAGTCAGCCAGAATCCCGCACCCACGGAATGATCGCCGCCACAAAGTGCTGAAGAGAAGGAAACGGCGACTTCATTACAAACGGAGCAGAAGCCACGGCCACCACTAGAAATGAACGTCTGTAAATATACTGCTCTGTAGTGTAGGCGGAGGATGCTTTCTTCCTAGCCGGTATCTCCATATACATGAAAACCTGCAAATTAATAGAAAATGGATGGAATAGATAGAATTGTGATTATCTCAGTTTTAGAATAATATTGGTGTCGATTTAAATGTATTGTAATCTCTACACCTCAATGGGGGTTTTCTGGCCTTGTCTCATTTGACTTACTCATTTGTCTCTGATGTGCAACCTACAGGAGAAATGGAGCTACTCGTGCACCAATTTTAATTAATTTGCAATGATACAGTTCTGTTAGCAGCAGGGCAATAATTTTCCAAATTGAAAGCAGGTCTCAAACACTTTCTGCCAGTGAATACTTTACCTTCATTAACGTGATTTAATATTATTCATTTCTTTGTTGGATCATATGGTATATACTTTCTTTGTTTTGGACTACTTTATGGTATATATTTTATACTTATTTTTAAAATTTAATTTATTTACAGTAGTGTGAGGCCTGTACGCCTTTCCCTAGAAGGATTTCTATGTCCTTTATATGGCTAGTTTGAACTTCAATCTTCCCAGAGATTGTATCAAGTAATGTTTTCAATTAAATTTTTAATTGTGTCAAGCTTGGGTTTCATTTTTTATTTCTTTGTTCAATGAATGTTTGTCTTATATGCTTTTAGCTTATATTTATAAGTAGAAAACTTCATGCCCTTGCCACTGTGATTGCTCATTGACAGAAAAGTGCAATTGCCACTGACTTCAACTCTTTCTTGTTTGAAGTGCACTTCATCATTCCCTTCAAGATAGGCTAAAGTAAAGGGTCATGAAGAGGTCACCTGGATGAAATATGCCTGAAGCTTCTTACAAGCATCTCTATGTTATGGCTACATTACTTTGGTTTGGGTTAATAACTTCAGAGAAAATTGTGATGACTACATTATTTTGGTTTGGGACTAATAATTATTTTTTCTCTTTACACAAAAAAAAATGAACATGAATATTTTGGTCTCATTAACTAATATTTTAATATTTTTCTATTTCTGAAAAATGTAATATTTTCTTTTATCTGATGCTTTTCAGATACCTTTAAAAATAAACTGCAAAAAAGATAACACTGGTTTAGAAGTCCCAACCCATTCATAATATGCTGCAAAGGGTTCATGTCCATCTTTCACAAGATTAAAATCCTCAAATCAGAGAAGTCATATTCTAGCGTGACAAGGGGTTATGTTTTGTAAAAGAATGTTGCTTCGCAGTATGATACATAACTGCATATCACTGAGAAATTGATCTTTTGGGAAATACAAGAGAAGAGCACACATTGGAACATGGTGGCACAAAATCTACATCAAAGGATTAATAACAATGGTTCCATGAGTCGCGTGTTGCATATCACTGGATAGAGAATTCAGATCCACCCAATGCTGGTCCAAACTATAAATGTCCAAATCTGGTACCCTAGCGCAACAATAATCTAAGTTTATTTTTCAAACTGGCAACAATCAAGATTTCCTTCCTTAGTCATTGTGGGATCAATAACTGGTGTGATACAGGTCCATGTTGAAGGGCACCATTGTGCAATGCGTACTTGGTATCATGAGAGAAGTGAGACCTAGTGCGGTACACACAACCCTCATCATGTTAAAAGGTTTAGTTTTGGAAATCATGAACTCTTTGTGTGTTGGCTGGAGATGTTGACATGGTTCCTGGGAATGCACTCAAGGGCCAAGTTCGTTACATTATAAGATGAAATATGCAGGTTTCCAATATGTAGGTTTTACGTGAGATGCCTTCAAATCTCAAACACAGAGTATCATGAAAAATTGTATTATGATGCTTTAGATTTTTTTTTTCCTTATGGGTTCGGACAACTCCATAATTTGTGAACATTAAGATTAATTAGCTTTGTGGAGTTGAGAAAACTACCCAAAAAGTTGGGTAATTAATTAAAGAGTTTGGAAGAACTCTCTCTTCCATATTGTAAAATTGTGGAAGAACTACCGAGATCAACTTCAAACCTTCAATCTCTAGAAGTATTGAAAATGCATCATTCTTTAAATTGGAAGCAATTTCTAGAGGAATTTTCAAAGATTCAATATTTAAGAGTATTAAAAATGGATTATTTTTCAATTTAGTAGCAATTAATAATAATTTATATATTAAATTCTCTACAAGAACTCAATTTTAGGATTGCATAGGTATACAAGTGCTCTCTAACAATTCATAAAATCTTTCATAATGAAATTATTGAATTTGTACTTATTCACAAGCCTAGAAGAACTCTATCGTAAGTGAGGAAGTTTAACATCCTTGGTTACAGTTGAATTTAACAAGTAAACAAAAAAAATTAAAACTATTTCAGAAAGTTTTGGACAATTGATGTTGTTGGCATCCTCCATGGATATGTTGTATTGTTTTAGTTTAACATAAATACTAGATATGTTTAGCAACTTCTCCTTTATCACACACCTTTCTTGCATGGGTGTGAGAGTTTATGTAGGTTTCGAGATCGAATTTGATATAAAACATGGGATATGTGTAATACATGTCAACAATTGGTCATGATTGATGCATTGTTTCTATTTATTCATTTGCACATTTAGGTGGTATAGGTATTGAACATAAAATTTATTTCAAGAGAAATTTGAATTGGAGAGCCTTCCAGATGTAATAAATCTCTCCAACGTCTTCATGCTCTCATAGGCATTTAGTGAAGCTAGGAGATACATTCTATATCTCTAATAATGTTGGAAATCACTCTAGCTATGAAGTCAGAGATGTGGTTGTTAATTCATAAATGCAATCATAAGCATTTAGTGAAGCTGGGAGATACATTCTATAGCTCTAATAATGCTAGAAATCACTCTAGCTATGAAGTCAGAGATGTGGTTGTTAATTCATAAATGCAAAGAGAACAACAATTATTGATACCTCGAGACATTTCAAAATCACCATTTGAATCGATAAAACCTATCTCATAATATAACATGATCCTACTCATTTGAATGTGGATGTGGTTCCATGTTTGAGATTTGAGACTATGAGAAGGGAAATGACAGTGATGGTTGAAAGGTAGGCTTCATAGAAATGTTGTTATTATTATTGATGATATACTCAAGATAATATAGAAAACAATCAAATATCCACAAAATGTTTGATATATGTGGTATAAGTTTCTCTTCTATTCTAGGCTTCATTGGCACAAAATCCTTTCTCAAAGTAAAACATTGGTTCAAAACTTTTGCAAGGACTACACGCTAAAATTTGAAATTTAAATATTCAATGAGCTGGCACTTGATATTGCTAATTTATGTACAAGTCATGTATTTACATTGGCCTGTGTTTTTTTTAAATGGGATAGTTGGAAAAATGGATTCTTGAAAGATAGAATAACCTAAAATATATCTCCCAGTTAATTTAACATCTTATTTTAAATTTAGAATTCAGTTACACAAAAGGGGAACAAAAGGGGAAAAAGATCAGAACTCAAGTAAGAATAAAAAAGCAATGTTGGGAACTATTTAGGGTTTGGATTTTTGGAGTAGTCAAAGGCTATATTTCTCAAGAGACCATAAAGTCACTATATTATAGTATATCAAGAAACTAGCCCATGGATTCATCACTTGTTTGCAGATTTTGTTTGTTTCTCTGTATATGTATCTTTCTTTGTCGATCAATAAACTTTTCTCCTCAGTGGCTATGACTCTGGATGATTATTGTTTCAGTTATGAAGATAAATGGTGCATATATGAACTTAGTTTATTCTTTGTAACTTTCTTTGAATGGTATGTCAAAGATAACCAATGAAATAGATGTTATTTCCTATGTATTACATAGATTGATTTCAAAGGTTCTGAGTGGTGGTTTATCTTTTGATGCATTTCAATGCATACAATATATAGTGTCACATGTTAGTGCTAAGGAAAGTCTAGGTCCTAAATTAGAATTATTCAATAGTTTACATTTGCTATTGAATTGTTGGATTTTGGTGAATATCGTTAATATGTTTTCATGCATGCTATTGTTCTCATCTAGATGGCTAGTATGTTTTACTTCATATAAGAAATACTAAAGATTTCCATCCTCATTAGTCTTTTTGGTATATTTGTGTTCCTTAATGTCAAGGATTTATATGCCATTCTCATTGGTACTTGAGATAAATTCTTATGCATCTTCCATTAAATAGTTTTTATGTATCTGCAACATGGGAAAGGTGCCCAATGCACAGGAACTAGTTTGATGATTTAGTAGGAGTTGTTGTGCTCACTATGCAATATTTCTCTATCGTTTAATTATTGTTTTGTCACTAAATATAGCATTAAAGTGTGATCAAAGGAGATACTTTTGAGGCTACTCTACACAATAATATTTTGTGATAGTTTAAGGGTTACCCCCTATAGCCCAAGAGCTGGCTGAAGGCCTAAAGCAGGGAGGCTTTTCAAAGCCTTCATATAATGTGTTGGCACCATTCCTTTGCCAGGAACAACTTGACGAGAAACATAGCTAATGATTGTTGAAGAAAATGGATCTTGATTCTTTCTCCATTATTTTGTTGATAAACCAACCATTTAGCCACAAAGTTTTGAACATTAGGTTTAACAACTTCCTAGAAAAATTCCTTCTTGATTCTATAGTAAGTTTTCAAGGACCTTGAATGTCCTCCTATAGGAAACTTGTGTAATTCCAAAAGGACCTTCTATTTGAGACAAGGTTTTTTAGATAAATATAAGCAATCTTGATAGCACGGAAAATCATTATTCCACACAAATATGTCTAATGCGCCAGCGTCCTCTTATAGTCTTTGAATGATATTGCATATTTTCCAATTTTTCCTCCATTCTATCCTTTGCCTTTTCTATGCAATCAAATTGTGGAATATAAATATAACAGAGTAAACCCTTTATTACTTGAAAATGCATCTGCCACCATATTATGTTTTCCTTTTTTATGGATAATTTCAATGTCATAACCTAGCATTTCTTTAGCTCATTTTCACTACTCTTCTAAAGATAATCATTACTTTGAAGTTATTCTTATTGGATAAGGGAATAATTACTTCCTATTGGGTAAGGGCATCATTTCTTAATTATACTATGTGCTACTAGGTTATCACCAATAACCCCCTGCACTGCTCCTTCGAGGATTGCCTATTGCCACAATGTCAAAGAAGCCATGAGGGGAGAGATGATCTACCACTAGTGCTTCAACCTGCCTTAACCTGCCTTGATGCCTTTGGCTTTTGGACTTTGCAATATTTGCACATGTATTTTTTCAATCTGTAAAAGGCTTGGGCAAGAGACTGCTTCTTGCCTTTGGACAGTGCTTCATTCCCACATAACTAATTGACATAAGAAGAGAAAAAGATAATGCAAAAAGGGCTTTATCTATTTTAGTATTCTAGAACCCAATCTACACATCTTGCTTCAAGTCATCACCACTCCATTCTCCCAACCAAAAGGCAGGCCTTCGGCATAATTATGGCAGAATGGATTGTATAGGTTGATGAGAATCATCAAGAGGGTGGAAGCAACAACAATAACAATATTAGTAATAATAGGGGGCCTCCACCTCTCTCCTTTTATTATATTATAAGGGCCTTCTCTTACATTATAGGTACATTGCCTCTAAACCTTTATATGTGACCTACACAAACCCAGACATATCCCATATCACAAGCAGTGCTAGTCAGTAAGCCCCCTAGATGACACCTTTGGGACCTCACCGTTAATGCCCCTATAAGGTAATAAGCGGGTGGGTAGGGATATCACTGTTATTACCCTAACAACCCAAAGATACTTGTAACGAGAGACCTAGTAATCCTCATCTAGAGCCCTACACATCATGCCCCTTACTCCTCCATTACTCCATCCACCCCTTACCTAGGACCAACTAAATAAAAAATATTAAATATTAAAACATTAAAAAATTGAAGATCAAATAATATATTATTATTATTATAGTGCAACATAGGAATTATATGGTTAATTTGACTATTTTCTACTTTAGTTTCACTTGAGTGACATGATAGGAAATTACTAATATTTGCATTTCATTATCTCAATACAAGCCTTTAAGAACTCATTGACTTTTGATATCCTAATTGAATAGTCCTTGCTTAAGAATGATATATTAATTGAACAATCCTTGCTTAAGAATGATATCCTAATTGAAAAATCCTTGCTTAAGAATGATATCCTAATTGAAAATTCCTTACTTAGAATGATCCTATTAGTCCATAGGCATTTCATTATCTCAATACAAGCCTTTAAGAACTCACTGAATTTTGATATCCTAATTGAATAGTCCTTACTTAAGAATGATATATTAATTGAACAATCATTGCTTAATAATGATATCCTAATTGAAAAATCCTTGCTTAGAATGATCTTATTAGTCCATAGGAATGTTAAAAATATTGGATAATTGATTTAAAATTCCCCACTACTGTTCAAACAAAAATACAAAATCCATGGAAAATGAAACTCATTTATGTGAAATTAAAAATGAAATAGTGAGACACTCTAATTCCTTTGTGACATCCTCTCTTTATATTTCATAGATGTATGTTACCTTGCCTTCGCAAATAGTTACAAACTATTGACAATTACAGTAAAAAGTAAAGGGAATAACTCCTTGGTCTCAGCACCCACACCATGAAATATATCATATCAGAACAGGAAGGAAGAATTGTGGCAAGTCTGATGATGAAAAAAATTGTCATGATCTATGTGTCATAACACTAGAGACACTTATTCCATTTTGGCAATCCTCCATGTATTTGGTAGTTGGTTGTTGCTTGCTCTACTTTTAGAAGATCTTCCTTTTTCTTTCTTCTCCTTGACTTTCTTATGAGCATATGCTAACTTGTTTCTCATTCTCTCAACATAAGAAACTCTTTTGTCCTCCAATTTCTCTTGCCACATTAATCAAATATCACCTCTGATACATCATGACACATATAATGGACTTTGAACAAAAACTCAGGACTGAATTAGACTTTGTAAATAGGGACTACTGATTACCATTTCAAATATACCAAGGACAAAAAACCAAACCTTTCAATAATAAAGCTATTTTTGGGCTTAAATAGATAAGAGAGAAGGAAATCAAGAGTTTATATGGAAGAATTGTAACAGTTCTAGATTTTAACTTTATTTTTACAGAAAACTTCTGTGGTGATGTTGTATTTATATATACCAAAGAGATGATGGTGTTGTATTTATATCTACCAATGAGAATAGGAGCTCTACAAGTACCCATGCAAATTCATTTTGAGTTGGACCCAAAACAAAAGGGAAACAAACCCAATTCTAGTTTAATATATATGATTCATTATCTGGTATTGTTGTCATATTACCTCTACCAATTTCAAATGAGCCTCAACTATAGTTCTTTTATTATTTTCCCACATAGAAACCTTGGAGAGCTTTTTATTGTATCTGGAATGGTAACAAGGTACAATTGGTGGTTGCATATAAAATATGCATGTTGTTTCAGTACCTTTTCAAATTCCATGAAAATAATGTAGAGGAAAAATTTTTGGAACAGACTGAATCAATGAATTTATAAAAACTCACATCGAAGAAAATACCTTTATCCTTTTCTAAAACAAAAACTGGTAGTTGGCACCCACCCTTCAGTTTTGCTTGAACCCCATGTATTGGCGAGTCGAACCAGAGTATCAGATTCTAAAGATGTAGGCAAGTGTTCGAAACATGGTTTTGGTTATGGATAGGAGTGTATCATAGTGCTTGGGCCTTGTTACCACAAAATCTAGTAGGCCTTAGAGAGAGAAACCCTACAAGACAAAAGCTAGACCAAGTGCTAACAATGGGATAGAGGCCAAATGTCACCTTAGCCAAAACCACCCGCTCTTTACAAATTTTAGTAGATGGGAGGAGTCCCGGTAAAATAAGAATCACTTATAATACATATGTTAATAATAAGGTATGAAGTGAACCTACTAAAACTCATCCAAGGAGAGGCACAATAAAGGTATAAGGCTTTAAAGAAAAAAAATCGCCCTCTAAGAAAATCCCTAGAAAAGAAGGCCCAAGACCTATTATTTTGAGGTTTTTCGATGGTAATAGGTATTCACAAGGTCAAGACCTGAGAGAAAGAGTTTCTTACAATGATATTCAACTAATCCAAGGCTCATGAAACCCTCAAGAAAATCCTCAAGTTGAGGGGGAAGAAACTAGGGTTTCCCTCTTAGAGCAACACCTAGGGAAAGAGATTTCATTCCTGAAATTTGATTGGATGTCCACCAAATTGATAGGTTAAGTATCCTACATCTACCTCATGATGTTTATGCTCTTAAATCACCAAAAAGTCTGATCCTCTCTAAAAATTTGCTCCAAGCCCTAGTTTTTCTTCCTATCCTTAAAAGGACTAAATTTAAGAAGAGAAAATTTAAGGTTGACCATCAAGTGATTGGACCAGTGCCTTGTCCTATGGGTATATGGAATCAAGGATGCTCAAGAATAAGCCAAATTCATTGTTAAGGAGGCCAAATTTTAATGCCCTAGGTACCAAAATTATAGTGTTTACCCACCCCATGATAAATGGAGGTTCATGGGATAGCTTTAAAAAGGTTCACTAATAGGAACATTCATTACATGTTATGCATCTGTAACATATGAAACCTTCATCTAAATAGCCTTTCAAATTTTATTTTCAACAAATTAGGGCAAAAATTAGCATAATCTAGAAGCAGTAGTTCCATACATTAGACATATAAAATGATAACATTTAACAACAAGTACTTACAAGATAAGATGCAGTATATTCATCCATTTTCCAAAGAATAGCTCCAAAGACAATCCAAATTTAACTTCCATAGATCAAAATGCATTCCAAGAGTCTCCAATCCACCCACAAGAAGCAAGTGCAAAATTCCAAGAGGTCTGAAATTCACAAGTGTGATGATGATGAGAGATGAAATGATCTCTTTCTAATATATACATTTCCAATGATATCTAATTTTAGCCTAAAAGCCCCGCAAGTTATAAAATAATGGGAAAATACTAAGTGAGGTTACAAGCCGACCTCAAAACTAATGTAAAATCATAATAAATCACCCACAAGTGGGCCAAAATGTTGGTGTCATGCATGCGTAGGCCTCTTAAGGGCATGCATTTTTCTCCTCTAGTTCTAAAGTGAATGTAGAGGACTCCAAAATTCATGATCTAGGGATTGGCCCATAAATATCCATGCAAATCATCATGTGGACCCCAGTTTTGTGTTCGGGGCACAAAATGGGTCTCCTAGTGATGGAATAGCCTGATTTTGCTCCAATGTTGAGGGGCTGCGAGGATGGTGCTAGCCCTCCCATGTTTCAAGGGGTGAGACAAACCTCATTTGGACCTTGGATCAATTTCCAAACCATGTGATCACTGCTAAGCCGGTTGGGGCACACTTTTCCAAGTGAATCTTCTCATGAATAATGTGGGCAAAAGTGCATACTGTTGTGGTGTTGTAGGTGCCCATGGAATGGAATGCTTCTCTACAAGTGTTAGGAGCCCCATGGCTCTCAACACTTCACCTGTAGGGTGTCATAATACTACTCTAGTGGACTTGGGCCCTAGTTAAGTTTCCTGGCGCATTTCGAAAACCACCTTCCAATCACACTCAATGTCTAGTGTTGCACCTTCACCATTGGGTACAATAATCATTACTGCATCTAAGTGGACCAATCTTGTTAGTCAAGGGAAAATTGACACTTCATTGGTTTGCCTTCCAAATTTGGGGCTTTGATCACATAATAATGTTACCTCCCTAGGTAGGAGTCGCTAATAGATGACCCTATTAGTTGTTCCCAACCCCTAAAGGGAAAGAAAAGTCCTTAGCTCATCTTTCAATTAATATGTGCCATATGAATAATAATGTAGAGGGGGAAAATGGGGTCTTAGGGCCAAATGTCATGGTTAAAGGGGTATTAATGATGAGGAAATCCACATTTTGGGAATACAGATGTGAGGAGGGGACAATCATGGATACATGAGTTACCCTAGCCTTTGTCTTTCCACCCCTCTTATTGCCTTTTTCCTTTTATTTATTTTTTCTTTGTATTACTACTCGAATCTCTAGGAAATGAGAGCATGTTGTGAATGATGTGTAGCAGTGATTACCCCCTTAAAGGTGGGGTAGTTCATCACTCACGAGCGGTTGGGACATGCAATGGTTCCTTTTTTGATAATGGGGCAACATTGGCCCAAGGAACCAGTGAAGGCCATAATGATAAGGGTTAGATCTCATGCTTAGCTTTTGCCCACATGCTAATATTAATGTCCCAACCATATTTTGCATTTTATTATTTTCCTTTTCTTTTGTTTCTTTCTTATGGCCATGATATGCTTTTTACCTTTTCTTAGCTGCTTCGATGTTGGGGGAAATGTTTCTAGGCCCGACCCTGATATGTGGACCCAGGTAGGGGGTGTGCTAGAACTTGATGGATCCATGGTCATGTGAACCCAGAGAAAGGAGATGGCGCATATGGCTCGTAGTGTATAGAGGGAAGTGATAAGTATGAAATGGTAAAACATGACCATGCTATCTTAATCGGGGTGTTATGTAATCAGATCACAAAACAGAAAAAGAGATAGATCAACAACTTGAAAATAAGCCTCTTCGAGGGGGCAACCTCCTTTTACATCACATAAATGAACAATTCTTTGATGATTCATGACAAGACACTCTTGGTATATATTGGAGTCTAAAGGGTCAAAATATAATTAGGTCCTACATAACAATAATAATGTAAGGGCTCAATAATAAAATTAGTGGGCTTCTATGAGGCACACCAATAACAATATGGGGGCTACACTAGTATTATAGGGACCTAACATGGGCACACCAATAAAAATATGGGGGCTACACTAGTATTATGGGGACCTATCATGTCCCTCTCCTTCAAAAAAGTGTTGTCCTCAAATCTTCAGTAGTTATGGATGCTTCTGTATGAAATGCTCACCCTCCCATGTGGAATTTTAAGTATATAAGTTCTTCCACTTTACGAGATACTCTGAAATTGATTGATTCCATAATTGTCAAATTTTGGTTTCCGTGATTTATTTAGGCTCCAATATGATTTTTCCTTCCTTGTGAAGTTCTGGAATATAGTTTGAACTGGGAGCTTGCCACCTAAATCCTTCTTTAAGCATGAAACATGGAAAATTAGGTGTACTCACGAAGATGCAACCAACTTCAATTTGTATGCCATAGTACCAACCTTTTTCAACACCTTATAAGGGCCATAGTACCTAGGTGATAATTTGGTATCCTTCTTAGCTTGGTTGAGGGACATTTGTTCGTATGATTGTAGCCATAAAAATGCATAATCACCCACATCAAAACTTCTTTCACTGCGATGTTGATTTGCCTATTGTTTCATTCGATTGTGTGCCAGAGTCAAGTTATCCTTTAAGAAATGGAGAATTTGTTCTTGATGCTTGATGTGCTCTTCCACTACTTGAACCTTAGAGTTATCTCTTAAAGACAATGTGATGGATAGTGGATGATATCCATAAAGTGCCATAAATGGGGTCATTTTTTGTTGTGGTATGGAAGAAAGTGTTATACCACCATTCTTCCAGAGGTAACCACTTGACCCATTATGTTTGTTTATGAGATACAAAGCAACAAAGATATCCTTCCAAACATTTGTTCACTATCTCAGTTTTCCTAGTGGATTGAGGATGATAAGATGAGCTATGAACTAATTGAGTACCAGGACAAGAAAATAATTGTCCAAAAATTTCCAGTGAAAATGGGATCTCTGTTGCTTATAATAATATTTGGGTTTCCATGTAGCTTTTGAATTGTTTCCACAAATCCAATAGCTATTGTACTGGCCTTGAAAGGATGAGATAATTCACAAAAGTGTGCATACTTGGTAATTCTATCAAAAACCACCATGATGACACTCTTTCCTTCAGACTTGGCTAAACCAATGATAAAATCCATTGAAACCTCCTCCCAACATTGACCTGGAATGACTAATGTCTGTAAAAGACTTTGGGTCTTAATTGTGTCCACTTGATTTTGTTGGAAAACCAAACATTCTGCCACAAACTTCTAAATATTAGATCTAGGTTTTTAAAAATCTTGTGTGCCCTCCTATAGGAGAGGTGTACAATTCCAAAAGAAACTTTTCTTTGAGTTGGTAGTTCTTACATAGAGATAAGTGATCTTTGTACCACAGTGAATCATTTTTCCATATAAATGTATCAAATGAACTAGGATCTTGCTACAAATTTTCAATGAGTTTTCATACCTATTTGATGTTCTTCTATTCATCCCTTGCTTTATTTATCCAATCATGTTGGATAATAGAAATGAAAGAGCAATGCTTCCACATCCTCATCCATTCTTGAGATTGCATTTGAAACAACCTTTTTCTTCCCTTTTTTTATAGATGATTTCAAAGTCATAACCCAACATCTTTGTGACCCACTTTTCTTGTTCTTTTAAAGATAATATTTGTTCCAAGAAGTATTTAAGACTATCATGATCTGTTTTAACCTTCAAGTGTCTTCCCAATAGGTAAGGATACCATTTCTTTAGAGCATGTAGTATTGCCAACACTTCCTTCTAATAAATAGGTTTGTGTAAATACTTTTCCTTGATTAGGAGAATTTCAAAAGAAATGGGTCTTATTTCTTGCATTAAAACAACACCAATGTAATTTCTCAAGGCATCACATTCCATAATAAAGGTTTTTGCGAAATATGGTGTAGCTAAGACTGGAGCTCGGCACATTTCCTCTTTAAGATTTTCAAAGGCCTTAGTTACTTTTAGAGCCCAAAAAAATGCATATTTCTTTAGTAATGTTGTTAATGGTTCTGTTGTTTCCCCATAATTCTTAATAAACTTCTGATAATCCCCTGTCAACCCGAGAAATACTTGAAGATGCTTTAAGGATGTGGGGATTTTCCATTACTTTATGGCTTTAATTTTCCTAAGGTCCACCTTAAAACCCCTGTGAGATACAATATGACCCAAATATTCCACTTCTATCCCAAAGAAATATTTGGAGGGTTTTGCATACAATTCTTTCTCCTCCAATAGTTTGAGCACCCTGTCAACATGTTGAACATGATATTTTCAAGACTTGCTATAGATTAGTATATCATCAAAACATACTAACATAAAGTTTCTAAGGAAGGGTTTGAAAATGGAATTCATCAAACCTTGAAATGTGGAAGGTGCATTAGTAAGGCCAAAATGCATGACCAAAAATTCATAATGACCTTCATGAGTTATGAATGTTTTTTTGAGAATGTCTTTTGTCTTCATTTTAGTTTGATGAAATGTTGAACGAAGATCAAACTTGGTGAAGTAAATTTCTCCATGTAGTTCATCCAACAATTCATCAATGGTAGGAATGAGAAATTTATCCTTAGTAATGAGCTTATTGATCTCTCTATAATATAGACACATACACCATGATCCATCCTTCTTTTGAACCAATACTACTGGAGAAGAGAAAGAACTTTGGCTAGGTTGAATTATACATGCCCCTAGAATTTATGCAACCATATGTTCAATTTCACTCTTCTAAGCATAGGGATATCTGTAAGGTTTGATGTTTGGAGGAACACTTCCTGGAATCAAGTGAATAACATGATCATTATTGCGAATAGGTGAGAGACCTTTGGGAGTCTCAAATAGGTTGGAATAATTGTCAAGGACTCTTTGAAGATCTGGAGAAATGGATGACTTAGATGTTTGAAAATTGAAAATAATTGTGCAATTACCCCTCATTGTTCCTTATTCAAAAACTTCATCATGCCATTAGAGCTAGTTATCCTCCCAGGTTTCCTTGTGATACCCTTTAATTCAATTTCCTTTCCTTCTGAGAAAAATTTCAAGAAAAGTTCTTGAAAATTACAATTTATTCCCCAAAGATTATAACCATTGGAATCCTAATATAATATCCATGCCACCCATTGGAATGGAAAGCATTGGAATGTTCAATACATATTCCCCCATGGTTAGATTGATATTATGGCACTTCCCTGAGCAATTTATAGTTCTTCCATTTGCAACCATCACTTGACACTTTGGTGTTGGATATAGAAAGCAATTCAAATCCTTGGCTATCTTACAATGAATAAAATAATGAGTACTACATGAATCAATCAACACTATTACTTTTATCTTCTTGATATATCCTTCTATCTTGAGAGTTTGAGGAGTGGTAATTCCTACCAATGCATTACATGATATGGTTGGATTCATTTCTTCTTTTTCAGTCCCCTGGGTTGGTTCTTGGTGTATATCTTCTTCTTTTTATGTTTATTGTTCCCATTCTTCCTCCTCTTCACAATTTATGTAGAATAATTTCTTCTCAAAACACTTATGACCTTTAGTGTATTTTCTATCACAACTATAACAAATCCCTTTTGCTTTTTTTTCCTTTAGTTGTTGTGGTTTCAACCTTGTCGTTTGTGGGAAGCTAGGAATTGCAACACTTCCATATTTATAGTTATGAGTGGTAGACCTCCTTGTTTCTATAATTTTGGTTTCAACTTTTCTTGCCACCTTGAATGCATTTTTTTATCAGCCTATTTTAACCCTCTAGGTCAGTGACCCTCAGTACTTGAGTCTGATTTACTTTTTCCAAACTCAAGACTCTTTTTCTTCCATTTTGACCCAAATTCGCTCGCACAGAAGCCTATGGGAGCGACTATAGGCTTACAGTCGCTCTCAAGCCCACTCTATGGGAATTACTAGGGACTTTTGTTCCCCTTTCTGTGTCAGTGACTAGGGATGTCTTCTAGAGTGTCTTAGTCCCTAGGAAATCAGTTTGATTTCTCATCTATTCAAGTTGGCCAGGACTTATCTCTTAGAAGTTTCTATTACTTCTCTTTGTCCTAAGCATCCAGATACATCCTCCCGGGACCCCTCTTCTTCCTATTTACACTGGACCATCTGAGAGTGTCAGCTAGTTTTGGAGAGCTAGGATTGAGACTTAGATCTTGAGATTATGTTGCTATAGCTTGTGAGGTATTTTTCCATTGGTCTACCACTCTTCATGCTCATTTCTCGGATATAGTGGGGAAACTCAGCTAGATTGTAGAGAAGATGCTTGAAGGTGAAAGCTTAGCATTGTATTATTTTCTTTCATAATTAATGGAAATCTATGTTCCCTTCCTTACATGAATTTGTGTTCAGTATATTATATGTTGGTATCAATTGCTTTTGATCTAACAATCTTCCGAGGAAGATCACTTGTCTTTGTTTAGTTGTGATTGTGTGTAGGGATAGAGATTTGGTGCAGACGTGTTGGATCACTCAAGTGGAGCGCAAGATCTACATCTAACTCAAAATCGTTCCCCGACATGCGAGGATTCTAGGTGTGGTCTCTTATCTTTATAGCATAGATCCAATTGTTTGCTACACGATTAGGCATTTGGGATTGGAATTGGCTTATTGTTCTATTGATTCTATTTTGCTATGTTTGGTGATCTGATTTGGACACAAGATCACGGAGGAAAAACTCCTTGCAGATTTAGTTCCAACAGAAGTGGTGCTTTCAATGAGATCATACTTGCTTTGTGTCTGTTTTGCCTTTGTCTTTGATCGATTCATCTTCGGATTGTTTTGCTGAGTTTTTCTATTTGTTTCAACTTTTCTGGGTTATTTCCCATATGTTTCTCTTGTTTCTCAGCCTGAGCGTGAGATTTTAGGAGAATTTTGAGTTTTTCTCTTGGTTTCTCTCACAGAGTCATCCTTGCGACCAAGATCCATAATACCTCTCTTGTTGATGCTTTAAAAGCGACCCTGGTCGCTCTGATCTAGTCTTGTGCCAGAGACCGAAATTTAAGCCCTAGAAAAGGCCCTTACCCTCCTGTAGTTAGCCTAATCTAGTGTAGTTAGACTTAGGCACCCATTAAAAATAATTAATTAATTTAATAAAACTATCTCTGGGTGGAATTTCCCAAACCAATTTATAGGTATTGTGGAATACATGTGTACAAGATTCCCTGCAAATTTTGAGGCTTATATCACATCCAATGCTAACATAGATCAACACTCTCTCTTAGCGAGGAATGCGCTCTAGTAGTGCATCCTGTTGAAGCATCACTCTAATTCTGTGACATCTCCCTCTGTGATTTTGATATCTGACACCGTTGTCCATCAACTATTACACAAATGTTGTATTTGTACTGTTGTTGGCCCTGCCATTGCCAACACTTCATTTGTACTCTAAGCACCTCTCATTTCTTGCTACTGCAACTAAGAACCCACCTATTTCTACTACTAAAATGGATTCTCTACCATACTCATTTGCTCCCTAAAATGAATGAACCTAGCTCTTCCTAGAGCTTTTGTGAGTACGTCTACTACTTGATTTCCTGTGGAGACATACTGCAACTGTATTGTCCCACGCTAAACACAGTCTCTAATAAAGTGACATCTAATATCAATGTGTTTCAATTGATCATGAAATACTGGATTCTCAAAGAGTATAATAGAACTTTGATTACCGCATAAAAGATTGGTCACTTCCATCCTCTTCCTGGACAAACTCACAAGAAGTTTTCTAATTCATATAGCTTTTCACGTAGTTGTGTTGGCCGCCATATATTCTGCTTTTTCTAAGCTCAGAGCTATCGACCTTGCTTCCTATTGCACCAAGAGATCATTCTTGATTCAACATTGAAGCAATACCCGAAGGTACTTTTCTGGTATACTAAACTACCTACCTAATTTTCATCTATGAATCCATTCAATCTAATGTCATCTCCTTGGGTGTATTTCAACCCATATATGATTGTTCCACGAACATACCTAAGAATGTGCCTAGTTTCTGCCTAATGCACCCTTTTCGATTCCACCATGAATTGGCTAAGGGTGTTGACAGCAAAGAAAATGTATGGCCTAGTGTTGACCAGATACCTGAGTGACCGAGTGAGTTGTCTGTAAAAGTTGGGGTCCACTGTAGGAATATACAGGGTAAGTTCCTCAGACAGAACACCAAAAGGACACCGCTCACAAACAGATCACAGATCAATACACCAGTATTTTGACGTGGTTAAAACCCTCAGAGAGGGAAACAGTCCACGTCCTGCGCCAACGTGGCTACTACAGGCAATTTATTAATAAAAGAATGAAAATTTACATAAGCTTCTCTCATGCACGGTTAACCTACAAATGACCCTCCATGCGCTTTAAATAGAATTCATGGACCAACTGGGTGTCAAGCCACGGATCAAGTGTCGGTAATACCGAGGAGAGAATGAACCGTCGGATCACTACATATCGTGACCGTCGGATTGTAAGTTACAAAATGTACAACGGTAAAGAAACACACTTTACCTAACTCTATACCTAACTCTATACTAGACCAAGTTGAACTTAACTATTTCTATGTGTCGGAATATCCTAACATCCCCCCTTAAGAACAACTTGGGATAGGATTGAAGGATTTACAAATATGACACAATAGGAGCAGGAAGGAGGCACTAGAGCCTATCCCCCCTTAGTGACAACTTCCTGAACTCCAAGCATATATCGAAGTTTAGTGAACTTCGCCTCTGTGGGAGCCTTTGTGAAGATGTCTGCAACCTGATCATCTGTTGAACAATATTGCACTTCAAGAACATGGTCATGAATGAGCTTTCTGATGAAGTGCATGTGTATTTCAATGTGTTTGCTGCGCTGATGCTGAACTGGATCTTTGCAAAGCTGAATGGCACTTTGATTATCACACCAAAGTGTAGTCGGATGCTGCTGATCAAAGCCAAATTTTGATAGGATCTGACGAAGCCACAAGGCTTCCTTACTAGCTTCCACGGCACCACAATACTCTGCTTCTGCTGACGAAAGAGAAATGGCAACCTGTTTATTACAAGCCCATGTAATAGGTCCTGAACCAAGAGTGAAGACATAACCGGCAGTAGACTTCCGATCATCAGGGTCACCAGCCCAATCAAAATCAGTGAAACCAACTAATAGAGGAGATGCTTTGGCACTGTAATGAATCCCAAACTGTACTATACCTCGAACATAACGAAGTATTCTATTAGCTGCTTTCCAATGACTTTCACGGGGGTTTTGCATAAAACGAGCAACAAGGCCAACAACAAAGGAAATGTCAGGACGAGTATGGGTTAAAAACAAGAGTTTTCCTACAAGTTGACGGTATAAGGTTGCATCAACTTTAGGAGAAGTACAAGAGACTGAAAGTTTGACTCCAGACTGAAAGGGAGAAGGAGCTGGCTTACAATCTTCCATGTGAAAATGACGAAGAATATCACAAGCATACTTGGACTGGGAAAGGGAAATACCCTCGGATTGCAAGACTTGAAGACCGAGAAAATAGTGTAAGTGTCCTAAGTCTGTCATTTCAAATTTCTTTTTAAGGCTGGACTTCACATGGTTTATAATGTTGGGATCACTACCAGTAAGAATAAGATCATCAACATAAAGAACAAGGATGATAAGAGAGTTGCCCACTTTCTTGGTGTAGACAGTATTGTCAGAATAACACCTAGAAAAGCCAGATTCTAAAAGAAAGCTATCCATTTTGGCATACCAAGCCCGAGGAGCTTACTTGAGACCATAAAGAGATTTCTTAAGTTGACATACAAGGCTGGAGTCTGTTTGGATGAAGCCAATGGGTTGTTCCATATAGATTTCTTCATGCAAGTCCCCATGCAGGAAGGCAGATTTAACATCCATCTGATGGACTTCCCATTTTAAAGAGGCAGCAAGGGAAAGAACAAGGCGGATAGAGTTCATTTTGGCAACAGGGGAGAAGGTTTCGTGTAGTCAATGCCTTCAACCTGTGAAAATCCCTTAGCAACAAGACGAGCTTTATGTTTATCAACTTTCCCATCT
>APFE030957681.1:0-10101 GCA_000404065.3 Pinus taeda | reverse complement strand
TCGTTTTCCCAGTCTCTCCTGGAAGGGAGCTACAACCCCCTACTTCTTTTCTTTCAAGGACCACTTTTCATAAATTTTCAAACTGGATCCATAAACATCAAATGATCATCAAGTACCAGTAAGTCACCCACATAACCAGATCCACAATAATAGTAAACTAAACCCAGAACACCTTATCAACAAAAAAATCAGTCAAAAAAATATCTTAAGACAGATACTCAATTTCCTTTTCTCTGGCCTGCGTCGCTACACACTTCACCTTCTGTGGCGCCGCGCACCTTCGTAGCTGCGCCTTCTGTGGCGCCTCCGCACTGCACCTTCGGTGGTGCCTCTGTGGCGTCTCCTGTGGCACCTCCGCACTACACCTTCTGTGGCGCCTATGTGGCGTTGCCGCACTGCGCCTTCTGTGGCGCCTCTGTGGCGTCTCCGCACTGCGCCTCTGTGGCGTCTCCGTAATGCGCCTTCTGTGGCGCCTCTATGGCATCTCCTGTGGCGCCTCCGCACTGCGCATTCTGTGGCGCCTCTGTGGCGTCTACGCAATGTGCCTTCTGTGGCGCCTCTATGGCATCTCCGCACTGCGCCTTCTGTGGCGCCTCTGTGGCGTCTCCGCACTGCGCCTTCTGTGGCGCCTCTATGGCATCTTCTGTGGCGCCTCCGCACTGCGCCTTTTGTGGCGCCCCTATGGCGTCTCCGCACTGCGCCTTCTGTGGCGTCTCCGCACTGCGCCTTCTGTGGCGTCTCCGCACTGCGCCTTCTGTGGCGCCTTCGCACTGCGCCTTCTATGGCACCTCCGCACTTCCGCAGCTGCAGCGCTCGAGAGATCACCCTTCACAGATTCGCTTTCCACTTCACTTTCATATAGATCGAGCTTTTTGAAACAATAACCCAATATTTCAGATCTTAAGATATTCAACCCAAAAGCATACCCAAGCCAAATGATCTCCTTTGCTTTATATAGGCAAGCTCTTCCTCAAATCATGGACCAATACCACGGGCCAAAACCATAGGATCAAAAACTATGGGACTAATACCATGAACCAACCATGAAAGTGCGTGAAATTTTATCCACATGAAATAAAATTTTCTCTGCATAAAATTCCATGAACTTTTCTCTACATGAAATAAACTTTTCTTTGCATAAAATTCTGTGAACGTTTCTCTACATGAAGTAAACTTTTCTCTGCATAAAATTCCGTGAACTTTAAAATAACTTTGCTACACTATAATTTATCATCTGAGTGATTTTCCATCAAGGACAACACTTGTCACATAATGCCAACATTTCCTTGGGCTTGGCCATCATGACAGCCTCAAAGCTTTTTTATCATTTACTTTTCTTCTTTTCACTTCTTATATTTCACATGCATATGTTATTCTTGTTTTCTATTTCTACATTTTGTATTACTAATTTCTTGTTGTGGGATGGGTTTAAATGGTTGAAGTAAGTTTTTTTCAGGATCGCAAGAATAATTTCATCATTGGAACAACTTTGGAATGTCAAAGTAATCATTAAGCTACTTGGATTAGTTTGTTTATTCCCAAATCTAAATTTCTGGAAGTCCCTTGTGGCAAATAATAGTAAATTTCTGTTAATTTTTAGGAGCATGCTAACCAGATTCAATCGAGTTGATTCCACTTCCATAAGATCAAAAAAACATTATAGTTAATAAAAAAAATTACCCCATTGTATTTTCACTTGATTAGGTTAGGTATTTGATAGATTTACTAGCTCACTAGTTCTCGAATTTCTAGATTTTAGACTAGTAATTTTCTGCTATTTTTAGCATGGGTTAACAAAGGTATTTTTGAGTAATTTCACTTGGAATGGAGATCTAAGGCATCCTAGTAAATAAAAAAAATTGTCCCATCCAATTTGGATTTTAATTTCTTGGACATTCGATGAATTATAGTTTCCTATAGTAAATCTAATGTTTCCTGTAGTACTCTTCCAATATGTATATTCTTGCCCATATTTTCTCAAGAAGCCTGGTTATTGTCATTTAGGGTTGAATAAAGACCCATAGGGTCTAGGAAGATGATTATGGACGACTAAAGACCACTTAGGACTTGCCTCTTTACCCATGCAAAACATTTCAGCGATTTGGTTAATGGACAAATTTATGAATTGGATAATACAATGATTATTTTCTTGATTACCACATCCAAGGAACTCTGTTAATAAATATAAACTCTTTGACATGTAATGGTTGACATTTAGTTCATTATCTTTACTTTATGCAATTAGAATAGGTTTATTTCCTTGTATTTTCTTTCTCGAAATAGGTTAAGGTTTTGATTTCGAGCATTTCATTTTCTGCAATTAGTTTAGGATATGATTTTATTACATTCACTCCATTTCATCATGGCATCAAAGGAAGGATACATTGTATGTTGCAAATATAGTGCCTATACATCTTAAGTTTGTACTAACCCCAGGTTGATAATTAAAGTTGATATTCTTGGGAATTGCAATATTCTTCTTGTAATATCAAGGTTCATCACTTTTTGGTGCCGTTGCTGGGGAGGTGTCAAAGTATGCATTGTTTTCTTCCCAAGTTGATTCGTTTCTCTTTAATTTCTACAAAAAAAAAAAAATTACATTAGGCATATTTTATTTCAAAAACAAAAGAGTGCAGTGCATTAGTGTTTCCATTCAATCATAAAAACAAAAAACATTGTCTCCAACACCAACACACCCCCATTTGATCACGTGGTGCATTAAGAGCCACATCACCATCCACCTTTTTAGGTAGAAGAAGGGTTGGAAAATAATGTAGAATAAATGGATAGATATCATGACAATGAGGAAGATCCTCTCGGATTTCCCATTCAAGATACTGATGGTAGTGTGCACATGAAGAACATCCGTCAAACGTTTCTTCCAAAATTTCATGGTCCAAGGTCACAGGATCCATAAACCTTTCTCTTTAAATTTGAAATCCTTCGTAGATCTTATGGTTACTAAATAAACACTCAAAAATTGATGTTGTTTATGGAAACATTGAAGGATAGAGATCTTAAATGGTTCATGAGTTTAGGGACTAGTTTAATAAGATCATGGAGTGAGATGCAAAAGATACTTGTAGAAAAATATAAAGATCGTGATCTTAAAAAATAAATATTTAGAATGAATCAAAAAGAAGATGAGAGTCTACCAATTATCATTTGAAGAAATTTGTTAAATATGAAAACACATATCAAGAGGAAGGGAAAGAGTAAGTAAATCAACATAAAGATCCGTAAGTCAAGCTAAACTTGGAAATTTGCTTGATAAATTTAAAACAAAAATTCTTAGCAATCTAAATGAACAAGTAGAAATGTTAAGAATACAGAATGAGAAAAAATAAGATGTTGAAATTTGTGTTGTCCATGTAGAATCACACGATGTTAAATATCACCCCTCATTGCCAAAGTTGAGGGAAGTTTACCAAGAGTAAAATGGAGTAACTCAATTGTCGATGAAGCTGTGTTATGTAGCTCCAAGAGGACGATGGAAAATTATTCAACCTAATATGAGGCAAGAGCCTAATTCAGAATTTAAAGCTTATGCACATCCATCTCAAATAATTGGAACACACCCTTTCCATGGCAACTTTGGCCATCTCAACTCCAAAACCAATCTTGGAAACAAGGCTGGAAAGGAACTTATCGGAGCCATCGACAATATCCTCGATATTTTCCTCAATATCCTCCAT
Organism: Pinus taeda; assembly: GCA_000404065.3. Classification (NCBI taxonomy): domain Eukaryota; kingdom Viridiplantae; phylum Streptophyta; class Pinopsida; order Pinales; family Pinaceae; genus Pinus; species Pinus taeda. The sequence continues at coordinate 6,406 of APFE030957681.1, read as the reverse complement.
AATCAACTCCATGTTATCCCTACCATCCACCTCCACCACAACCACAACTCCAACCACATCCATCTCAAATATCTACTCCCACTGAACTACCTATACCACCATTTCCAAACCCACACAAGAAAGTAGCTCATCCCACTTACAATGTTGAAGCACAAAACTTCCAAACATCTCCTCTTAATCTAAATGGTATTCATCTTATCTCAGGAAGAGTATCACAAAAAATATATTCTCTTGATATCACTGAAGGAAAACATGCAAAAAAAGAAGGTTCAAATGAGAAGACCAAAGAATCATGGGTTGCACTTGACGAAGAGAATAAATCAGAATCAGATATTGGGAAAGTTTCCTCATGTTTACCATCAGATCCTCTATGTGTTCAAGAGAATAGTCAGCAAAAAGAAAAAGATCTAATTTCATGGAAGAAGAAGACATCCAAGATGATCCAAATCAACAAGTTGACTAGGAGCATCATAACTATATTGAAATATGGTTCGAGCAAAGTGTCAAGCTACAATAACCCACTCTTCTTCAACAATTCTTGATCTCATCTCAATCAAAGAAGTTGGTCTCTCATATTCAAACACCTATCAAAGTATATATTTCAATCCTACGCATCATTTTATCTATCATCTCAATGTGCACTTGGCTTCATTGGAAGTATTCCTACGCTTGAATATGATTCTTTTTTCAAGTAGAATAGGATTGGAAAATAAAAAATAAGAGAAAAAAATAAAATCTAAAGTGAAAACATCCTTTGAGGCACCTGAGATTAGCTCATTGATAGAAAACCTCCTTGAGGCAGTCAATGGGTTGAAGAAAGGAGAAAAAAGAGAAAGAAAAAGATCCTAGGTGAAAACCTCCTTTGAAGCACTTAAGTAGACCTACTAGTTGAAAACCTCATTGAGGTGGTTAGTAGGCCTATAAGAAAAAAATAAAATAAAAAATAAAAAATAAAAAAAAAAAAAAATCTTTGCTCCATGTATCTCTCTCTCATGAATGCAAGTGTTCGCCAACCTCTGCAGGCAACAAAAAACAACTTAGCCACCAAAATAAAATTTGGTCAAAAGCCTAGTTAAAGGAAGTAAAACTTGGAATTTCTCCTTCTTTGCTCAAATATTCCAATAGGACCAAGGCCATGTCAATCCATCACCCTCATCTATTTCCACCATCCACTCATCATTCACAATCTTTTAGCAATCATTTTCCTTGTTGTCTTGAAATACTACAGGAAAGAGAAATACATAGAGCAGAAAATTATTTTTGTCATATCTTGAAAACCATGCATCCATTTGCCAAGATATTTCAAGGGGAGATGAAAATGGATGATAGTAACATTCCCAAACAATTTCAGAAAATTCCAGTGCATAATTTTCAAGAAATTGACCTCCATCACCTACAACCATTTTTGAATTTTCTCGATATTCGTTCATCCATTTACAAATCCATTTAATGGGAAGATGCATATGGATTACAGTAATATGTCCAAGAAATTTCAGAAAATTCGAGTGCATGATTTCCAAGAAAGCGACCTCCATAAACTTCAACCATTTTTAATTTTTCTCGAGATTTGTGTATCCATTGGCCAAACAGTTTTTATGGGGAGGTGCATAAGGGTGATGGAAACATGCTCAAAAACTTTCAGGTCAATCCTATATACCATATGGGAGATATGAGTTTAAAAATTTGCTACAAGGTTTCCTGTAGTACTAGTTTACTACATGAAACATGTTTAAAGCTATAGGAAGGTACCGAAGGTTAAATAAAGTGTAGAAAAGGTGTCTAATGGTGGAATAAGGTATAGGGAAGGTGAACATCACCCATGGCCAAGCTCGACACTCCAACAAGGCCAGATTTGACTAAGATAGATTGCTCATGGTAACTAGAAGATAGAGGTTTAGAATCACCAAGCTATGAAAACCTGTGAAGAAGCAAACAAAGGAAATTTATCACCTCTAGAGGAGCATGTAATGATCATCAAATCAGTAGAAGCATGTATGCCTCTCCAACAATCATAAGGTAGGTACATGTATGAAATATTATTGACCTCTTCTCTTGAGAATATTATAGTTAGAAATATTTTGTTAATTCATGAGAGATTAAGTTTTATAAGCCAAGGATATGTTAATAGTCCCGGTCACCTTTAACTAGTTAATTGCAGCTCATGCCTTCACTCATGCAATGTGGAAAAGCCGAATTAGGAAGGGTGATGATTTTGAGGAATGGGGACAATAGTTAAAAGAAGAAATTTATGCAAAGGCCAAGTCACCACATCACTCCAAGCCCTACATCCACTTCATATCCACTATATATCCATCATTAATCCATCTCATTTCATAAGAAAAAATCAATATTTTTCAAGACAAAACCTTACACAATGTATCACCCTAAAAATGTCTTGAAAAAACACACAGAGCACATCCTCTCCATTTTCACAAACATACACTATGCCCTTTGAGCCCTAGCATCATCCTCCAACACCTCTACATAATTTCTTATCACTCCCATATAGTTAGAAGACCCTCAAAGAGAAGGAATGATTGCTACATAAAGGCAGAATGCTGCTACAAGAAGGAAGAAATGAACAAATTGTGCTAAAACCCAAAATGGCAGTGCCTAAGAGAGACCTAATCAAAATAGATAAATCCTAAGTCATTATGAAATCATCTAGGCAACAAAAGAGAAGAAGAAGAAAGCAAAAGGTAAGAAGGAATTCACCATCAAAATAGAACTCAAATTGCAGTGATGAAAAGAGGTTTTCCAAGAAGTCTCTAATCCCTTTATAACTTTTGTCCAGGGCCTAAAATATGTTATAGAAAGAGGAGAAAGAAATGGAATTCAAGTTGAGGGTCTACCCTAGGCTCAAACTATCATTTTTGCTCAAAATAGGTTTAAACAAGCTGCTATAGCATTTCGTGTAGTTACTATAGGTTGCTACAGGTTTTCTTGTAGTTACTATAGGATGTCCTAGTTGTCATCTAAAGGCATTTTGAAGGTTTTAGAGGTGTCTAAATGGTGGAAAAGGGTAGCAGAAGGATGGAAAAGGATGTGGAAGACCTTGCCAAACTGAAAAACATTCAACAACCTATCTTGAACAATGGGAAGAAGGCAAGCTAATGGTGTCAAGAAACATTGTCACTTTTTCTATGCACAAACAATTTGGAAAAATGAGTGAAATGGAATAAAGGTTTCAAGGGCAAGGATATGAATGAAATGGATCTACAAGCCAATACAATTCACTTTAAAAGAGGAAAGTTATGTTTTTTTTTCCTAAAAGACTATTAAACAATCATGAAAAGAACAACTACATTTTTGTGCTAATCCTTGTAGCACTTACAAACAAGATTCACAAGAGAAAGGATTAAGGAATGCACAAGAGAGAGGTCACCAGGGCCATGAATGAGGCACAATGTAGTCACTAAGTTTCTTAGAGGATGAGCAACACTTTCAACAGGGGGTATGATGGGCCTCTAAATTAGATATATATTAAGGCCTGTGCCTCTAAATTAGAAATAATTTAAAGCCCATATGACCATCCTTGAACACATTAAACCTCTCTTTTTGCATTAGATAATGTATTTCTAAATTTAATATGCTCATTGGGAAGTTTTATGGATAATTGCATATTTGTGCCTAATATTGTTTATTTTTGTGGAATATTGTGAGAATATTGAATAGATTATGGAGATTTGGAGGAGGAGATAATCGAGGGACCTGCTCCCTACTCTAGGAGGACTAATATTAAATAATCACTCAACAAGATGTTCTAGAATTATGACACAAATTGTTGAGTTCCAATGGTTGAGAAAATCTATGAATGTGTTCCCCGTCATTTAATGTAGATTCCTAGTATTGGGAACCAAATCCACTAATCAAGGGATTTTGTTGGAGAAATCTTCCTCCTTTCATGGGGAATGATTTATAGTAAAATTTTTTAAGTACCAAGTTGAATTTTCCTCTAGGGGTGGATTTTTATTAGTCTTCTTCTGGAGAGAACTCGTATTTTTGCAGCTCCATTGTCATTTCTTGCAGGGATGTAATTGTATTGATGGAAATAATGAAGATTGGTTCCATGTTCAACTTATAAATATTGGTATCCTCCATAGAAATTTTAGTTTCCTTGGGCTCAGCCATCTCAATAGCCTCAGATCCCTTTTGTATAATTTACTTTTCTTCTTTTCACTTTTTATTCACATGCATCTCTTGTTCTTGTTTTATATTTTTTCGTTTAGTATTAATGATTCCTTGTTGTAGGATTGATTTAAATGGTTAAATTAAGTTATATTGCGAGATCAAAATAATAATTTCAGCATTGGAATAAATTTGGAAGGCCATATTAATCATTAAGATAGTTGGATTAGTTTGTTTATTCCCAAATCTAGATTGTTTATTGGATTAGTTTGTGGCAAATAATAGTAAATTTCTGCTATTTTTTAGGAGCATGCTAACAAGCTTCAGTAGTGTTGATTCCACTTCCATAAGATCACAAAAGCATTCTAGTTAATAAAAAAATACCTCATTTCATTTGCACTTGATTAGGTTAGGCATATGATAGATTTACTATCTCACTAGTTCTTGAATTTCTAGATTTTAGACTAGTAAGTTTCTGCTATTTTTTAGCATGGGTTAACAGAAGTATTTTTGAGTGATTCCACTTGGAATGTAGACCTAAGAAATCCTAGTAAATAAAAAAATTTGTCCCATCCAATTTGGGTTTGATTTTCTTGGTCATTTGGTGAGTTATAGTTTCTTGTAGTAAATTTGTTTTTTCTTGTAGTACTCTTCCAACATGTATATACTTGCCCATATTTGCTCAAGAATCTTGGTTATTACCCCTTAGGGTTGAATCAATACCGATAGGCTCTAAATAAATGATTATGGAAGACTAAATACCACTTAGGACTTTTTCTCTTTACCCATGCAATACATTTCAGCAATTTGGGTTAATGGACAAATTTATGAATTAGATAATATAATGGTTATTTTCTTGATTTCCACATCTAGTGAACTTTGTTAATGGATATAAAACATTTGAAATGTAATGGTTGACATTAAGCTCTTGATATTTAATTTATGCAATTAGAATAGGTTTCATTCCTTGTATTTTATTTCTTACAATAATTAAGGTTTCTATTTCGAGCATTTCATTTTGTGCAATTAGTTTAGGATCTGATTTCATTACATTCACTCCATTACATCATGACATTAAAGGAAGGACACATTGTAAATTGCACATATAATGCTGATACATCTTAAGTTTGTAAGAACCCTAGGTTGATAATTAAAGCTGGTATCCTGGGGAGTTGCAACATTCTTGTTTCAATACCTAGTCTCATCGTACACTAAGGCTTTGGCTGGAATTCTCCATTTGGTTCCACCTGCAATAGAAACTAGTAAATCACATGATCAACATACTTAACATACTTCTTAAGCAAATATATCTGGAAAAAATCATGGACTTTCACTGTCAAAGGAAGTGGATGTCGATAGGCTATTGGTCTAATCATGTTAATGATACTGAAGGGTCCACAAAACTGTGGTGCCAACTTAGCACATGGTCCAGTTGTTAAATTTGGACAACTAGGTCCAAACTCCATGTTCTGATGCTCAGATTAAGAGGCTAACATTTTTGTTGGATTCCTCTTTCTGAGAGGTGTAAAATCCATATAAAAATAGTCTTAATCCGATGAGCAGAACTTATATTTTGAATTTATTATTCTTAATAAATTATATGTGCAAGGTCAGCCAGTTTTGTAATGTAGGCTCACATGCCCAACAGATGTGTCACACACCCTAATTGATGTATATATATACAGGAAAAGTTGGAGAGAATTTCAACACAATTCAACTCACATCTTCCTCTCTCATCTTAGAGAATACGAGCTACCTGGAGGACGAATTCAGCCACACGTGGGAAGGATGAAGAGGACAGACTGTACGGATTTTCTGCTGCTAGGGTTTCTGCTGCTAGGGTTTTGCAGAAAGTTTGACCAGCGTTGACTTTGGTCAACCCTTGGTCCAATCAAGCTGAAAATTTGTGGGAAGTTCGATTTTTGAAGGCCGTACTACCTGGCACAAAAATCGAGGTCAAAGAGTTGACCGTTTTGCTGCTGCGTTGATTTTTAGCTTGCTGCCCCTGCGTTGACTTTTCAGGACAGCGTTGACTTTTGCAGAATTGACTTGGGTTGACTCATCTACTGGTTGGAGGGTTGTTGTGACACATCTGGGCTGGCTGACCAAAGGAGACTTTGCTGGTTGAAGCATCCTGTTGACCGCCGAAACAAACACACATTTTTTTCCTGTTTCTGATTTGTCTTCTGTAAGATCTGCTTATATGTTCTATCTGCATTTTGCTTAACTACTTGTATGATTGCTGTGTGAAAAGTGAAATTGCTCTTAGCATAGAACA
>APFE030957680.1:0-39196 GCA_000404065.3 Pinus taeda | reverse complement strand
GATCTTATCCTTAGGGTTTTATTGCAGTAATATCTAATTATTATTTTGGGTGTTCTCTTGTATAAACTCATGTTATGTGAGTGAACACCACAAATGGAATGTGTTCCTCGTTCAACAACTTCACTTGATCCACTTCTCCACAAGCCTCCATTGTCATTTCTCTCTCCTCATGTCACTCTCAAATGTTTTTTTTAATGCAATGTGTGTTTGTGAGTTATATGTATTTTCCTTTGTTACATTTTAGGTATAATCCCTACCTATAAATAAATAGGCATTGTTGACCAACCATAAAACCTAGTTACTTCAAGTGTTGTGACCAAGAGAATGAATGCCCTTGTTCACAAGTAGAATTAATAAATACAATTATAATATATAAGTACATGATGAATTTTGAGTTTTACCTCTATTCCATAGTCACCCCATATGACTAATTAAATAAATCCTTACATAACAAATGCTACTCTTTATATTATCTTCTTTGTGCAATTTCCACTCACCATAATGTGAATGTTCTAAGCTTTACCATTTGGAATGACGCAAAGAGAAATATCTCATTGATCCAGATCTTGGGGAGAGGCCCCCAATATCTAAAAAATTGAAATTCCAGAAGAAAACATAGTAAACAAAACCACAAAGAAACCTTTTTTTTATTAAAATAGAGAATAATTGTAAAAACTACATTATGGCGGACCATCTATCCTTTTACAAAATGTGACTTGTTACATATAGCATTTTTTAGTTACAATACCATAGGTAAATTCCATGGGTGGGTAAATATCATGGGTGAATGAATACCACAGGTGGATTCCACTTACAATATCATGTGTAAATTCCATGGGTGGATAAATACCATGGGTGGATGAATACCATGGGTGAATTCCACTTACAATATCATGGGTAAATTCCATGGGTGGATAAATACCATGAGTGGATGCCACTTTCCATTTAGATCATTCCCCCCTCCTTAGGAAGAAATGGTCCTGATTGCGTGAAGTTCCCTCCTAATTAGACTTTGCTGAATAAAGAACCACTAAAGAGAAGGATTTTGAGTGGTTATCCCATAACCGTGATGAATGTAGATCTGAGGATAGAGATACCCCGTAATTCTTGTGACCAACTATGATACCGATAGTGTGCGACCTAGAAATGGACTTCTTTGAAGTGTGGGTTTTTGGATGACCCATAGCCATGACAAACGAAGATCTGAGGATAGAGATACCTTGTAATGCTCGTGACCAATTGTGATACGAAAACTGTACGACCTAGAAAATGGACTTCAATGACAAGGGTTTTATGTGGTTGATCCATAACCTTGGGTTTATGGGTGACCCATAACTGTGATGCTTATCAGTCTGCTTGGTAAAAGCATGGTGTCTTCTTTGGCAGATTCTCGTATCCAACGAGATGTTGTAAAGGCTTCCTTCACATTATAGACCGCTTGTTGCAACTTTGCTGATAACTTCTAATATAGGTGATGAAATCAAATTTTGTCAAAGACCCATTTAAGGTATTGTAAATATTTTTCCATTGATATAAGAAAATTGAACTTTGATGACCTATGGAGTGAGAAAATAATTCCAGAAACTCATGGTATGCATAACCGCGCAACGTTCTAGACATGTGTAACTTCAATTGCTCATATCTCTCAAACCAGGAAACAAAATCAAATACCATAAAAAACACATTTGAGCTAACAGAAAAATAATTAAAAATGAGATATTTTCACCTTCTGTAATTTTATTTGGACGTTGTAGAAATTGCATCAAGTTTGTTGCAAAACTTTGAAACTGAAATATGCTTCAAATCCTCATTCTTGTGGAGTCGTAACTTAAATCTGATACCACTGATCTGGATCTTGGAGGTAGGCCCCTGAGGTCTAAAATTTGAAATAACAGAAGAAAGGAAGAGAACACACGATAAACAAAACCACAAACATTTTTTTATTAAATTAGAGAATAGTTGTAAAACTACATTGTGGGGGACAATCTGTCCTTTTACAAAATTCAACTTGTTACTTATAACCTTTTTTAGTTACAATACCTAAATTCCATGGGTGGATAAATACCATGGGAGAATGAATACCATGGGGGAATGCCACTTACAATACCATGGGTAAATTCAATGGGTGGATAAATACCATAGGTGGATGCCACTTACAATACCATGGGTAAATTCTATGGGTGGATAAATACCATGGTTGGATAAATATGATGGGTGGATTCACTTTCTATTCGATTCACTCATAAAAAATAGAGTGGTAAAGTTTACTTACCACCATAAGAACCTACTAATGTTGTAGCTAGTGAATTTTTCAATAGAAAGGCTTGTTTAATGCATTCTATATGCATTGAGTACAAATTACTTACACCCTAATCACTATGATAAAGGGAATAATTTTAAAATGTTATTCCCAACAAGGATGTCATAGGGCTTTCTATCATGCAGGTGTGCATCCATTCTTGCATATTCATGCACATTAAGCATGGATAACAACCCACATAGGTATGGGCAATAGAGGCATGATTAAAGGAAATAGAAGTGGGGCCAATGTAGGCATCAATCACAAAGGTAAGGTAGCTATAACACGATGGTTTGACGCAGAGTCCACCTATATAGACACAACCACTAATGGAATCTGGTTTTTCCCACTGAATGCACATCTACTAGTATGCTAGAATTATAGAAACTAAAAACTAACATATATAATGAGGCAATTAAGAGGAATTTCTAGGAGACAAAATAAGAGACAACATCAAATTTCCATTTTTTTAATTCACATACATAACAAATTTATCTTAAAATCAAAGCATAATTCTATCATGTGTCATCCCTAAGCATTTGCGCCATTTGTTTCAAAACAAACTCAAACATTTGTTTTATTCTCCTCTATTCCTATCTCCTTTTCTAGATTCACAAGCTCATTCTTGTTTAAGTCTCTCTATTTCTTCTTATTTCACTACATACTTTCCTTTTCCCTTGTCCACTCCATGACCTTGAATGATGGTTGAAATTATGAACCATCATAATGGTTCAACTCCCTCTATTGTTTCCCAATCCAACCATTAGTCCTTCAAATGTTGATAGTCATGGTGGTTCAACTCCCCATCCAATCATCATTTCATCATTTGATTCTATAATTAATCATTGCTTATTTGTCCCATTACCTAGATGATCATTATTTCTTCATACAGGTAGTCCACCAATTCACCATGAACCCCTTCATAGACGTGGAATTATTAGAGTTACAACATATAAACAACATCGAGCTTACAACAACATAACCATAAGGTGGTGTTCAATCAATGATGTCACAACAATGGTGTCACGAAAATGTAATAACCGGGAAATGTTGCAACGATGGTGTCACAATAATTCAACAACAATATAGTGTTGAAGTGCCAATGTTGCAACAATGTAATAGTAAGATAGTGTCACAACACAATTATTTCATGTCCTAAGCTGCTAACTAAAATTAGTCAATGTGGATTTCTTTTGGTCAAGGATGCTCTTACATTTGACACCCATAATAAGAAAAAAATGAGTTTAGAGCTCATATGGAGGTGGTTCTAATGATTCCATAAGAGAAAGGCCTTTGTAGGCATCCTAACTCTTTTTTAGAGACCCATCATGTATCCTCAAAACCTATGTTCCACCAATTAACAAAATACTCATAATACTCCTTGTTTGAGTGCTCATGTTGACCCTCTTCACTTGGACCTACTCTAATTCTCTAACTGGGTTTATGGGAAATTGTGTCTTCCACTCATCTAGGGTACCTCATTCATCATCCCTTTCTCCTTTGTGAAACTCATACAAGTTAGCAACATTGAATATTGTGGAAATGTCAAATTCATCCAACAACTCCAACTTGTAAGAATTATTAGAAATCCTCTTCAAGATTCTGCATAGTTTAATTTATTGTATTTGAGTTTACTAGATGTACCTCTAGGAAATAATTCCTTCCTTAAATGTGCCATCACCTGTTCTCATTGTTCAAAAGCCTTTCTTCTTCTTCATATACCTACCTCTTTATTATATCTGACATTGCTCGGTTGTAGTTTTTGTTTGACTTTCTTGTGCATTTATTGCATGTCCTCTATAATTTCACTTACATCGACACTAGTTTTATCTTCTACATTTGCAACTCAACCAAATCCACAACTTCCCTTGAAAATCTTCCTTAAACAATATGAAATGGAGTCTTTCGAAAAAGCTTATTGGTTGAACCATTATAAGTGAATTTAGCTTGTGCCAAAACCAAATTCCATTATCCTTGTTTTTCTCCACTCAAACTCCTCAACAAGTTCCCAAGATTTTGGTTAACCACCTTGGTTTTTCCATATGGTTATGCATGGTATGTAGAATTATACAACAACTTGGAACCCATTTTCCTACAAAACAACCTCCAAAAATGTCTAAGGAATCTAGTATCTTTGTCAGAATTACTACTCCTTGGTAGTACATGTAATGCCACAATTTATCATAAGAACAAGACAACCACTTTAGTAGCATCATTGGTTTCTTGCATGGTATGAAATGTTTTGTCTTCAAACAATTATCTACTACAAGCATCATAAAATCCAAAAACAAAGTACATACTTACATTGTACTAAAGCCTCCCTAGTACCGACATTGTAGTATAAAATAATGTGTTTTAAATCCTTCCTTTCACTAACTGACAAATCTTACAACACCACAAATTACTTGACATCCTTGTTGATGATGGGCCAAAATTATTTCTCCTTCACTAACATTGTGGTCTTTTCAAAATCAAAATGTCTTCCCAAACCTCCACTATGTAGTTTTTTTCACAAGATTTAGGCATAATGAACTTCAGGAAAGACACAAACTTTGATTCTTAAAAAAGAATCCTTCTTGGATGTGAAAATAAAAATATGGAGTCCTATAAATAATCCAAGGTTCCTTGCATGCCATCAAGAATTCTGCAAAATTTTCATCCTCTTCATCAAACTCCTTCATACATTCCAAGCTCAAAACTTCAATTGACAAATATTCAAAATCATTATCCTTTCACTTAATGCACCTGCAACATGATTTGATTTTCTAGACCTGTGTTTCAAAACAACATGTAACTTTGGAAAAATTATATCCATTTGAAATGCTTCCAATTAATCTTATATTGATTGATAATGTATTACAATGCCTCATGATCAGTAAATAAGACAAATTCATTCAATAGCAAGTAATGTCACTATTTCTTCAAATCTTGTACAATAGCAAATAACTCCTAATCATAAATAGAGTGCTTGTTATTAGAATCATTTAGCTTCTTGCTAAAGAATGCAATTGATCTTCTTTCTTGACTCAAAACTACTTTAATTATCGAACCACTCGCTTTATAGTCCACTTTAAACACCTTATTGAAATATGGAAACACCAAAACAAGCTATCTGATTACCTTTATCTTCAAGTTATTAAATGATTTCATGGATCCTGTTGTCCATTGAAAATTTCCTTTCTTCATACAATGTGTAAGTGGTGCACAAATCTCATTGGAATTTTGGATAAATTTCCTATAGAAGCTTGCTAAACCGTGAAAATTTATCAAATCAAAGATACATTTGGGTGTTGGTAAACCCAAAATGGCCTTTACCTATTTGAGATCCATCTTGAAGCATTCTTTCGAAGTTATAAATCCGATGTACACAAACTCCTCCTTCAAGAATGTGCACTCTTAAAAATTTATTAGAAGTTTTACTTCCCTCAATTGTTGTAACACCTTTCTCACGTGCTCTAAGTGTTCTTCTTTGGTCTTATTGAAGATCAAAATATCATCCAAGTATACAACAAAAAGCATCCCAAAAATGGTTTCAATATTTCATTCATAAGTCTCACGAATGTACTAGGATCATTTGTTAACCCGGAGGACATCGCCAACCATTCAAACAATCTATCCTTAGTATTGAAAATCATCTTCCATTCATCAACTTCCCTTAATGACTCTAATGATATCCACAATTTAAACAATTTTTTGGAAAGTAATTGGCTCCACTCAAATAATCCATGAGGTCATCCATCCTAGGAAAGTGAAATCTATACTTAATAGTTATCTTATTGAGTGGCCATGAATTTGTACACATTCCCCATTCACCTCCTTTCTTGGATGGCAACACTATTGGTACAATACATGGACTTAAACTCTCTTTAATTACTCCTCTGTCAAGCAAATCTATTCACTTCTTCACTTTCGGTTGGAGTTTCCTGATAAGGAGATTTGTTAGGTAGAATTGACCCTAGTATCAATTCAATCTAGTGTGTTATACTTCTCATGGGAAGTAATCCTACTAGAAAGTTATCAACACCAATCTACTAAATTTCCTTCAACAAAGGTTGAATTTATAGAGTTCCTTTTCCCACCTTATTGGACTTGTTTTAGAATTATGGCCATACAAAAATTAACCTTTTTCTAATCCTTCCAAAAATCCTTTGCTAAACACAATGTAAAAGGTTGCTACTACTTCCTGCTACTATCATTGTACTTTCCAACATTGGTTCCAACTTGTGCCATTGCCTAGCCTTTGTGAATTCACAACTATTTTTCCTACCACCCTTGAAAACATTCCTATCAAATAACCATGGTCTTCTAAGTAGTATATGGTGTGCATCCATCTCTACTACATCACATAAGACCTATTCATTGAAGTTTCTAATCTAGAAGTTTAACAAGCACTAATCCATGATAGTCACTTGTTGTCCCAATTGTAACCATGAAACCCACTATGGATTGGGATGTGGAATATATTTTAACTTTAAATTCTCTATGACTTCTATGGATACCAAATTTTCTATTCTTCCACCATCTATTACCAAATTATAACATTTTCCATTAACCTTCCATTTAATATTCATAACCTTCATTCTATGTTTCAGTTCTTCTACTATCTTCTTTTTAGGTGTAAGAAACACCCTATGAAACATTAAATTCTCACCTTGTTCCCGCTAAAGGACCATTGCACATTCATTAGTGATGAATGTCTCAGATACCAGTGCGACCAATATTTGGGATTCGCCTCTTCTTCCTGCATTATGCTTTTCTAAACATTCATATGCCTTATGCCCCATTTACTCCACATCTATAGAAAGTAATGATGTACTTACCTTTTCATCTTCTGAATCTTATGCCTATTCCAATGCCATTTCCTCATTTATTTCCTCAGGTATTGTTGGATTCATTTTTCTTTCCATTTCGTATCATAGTAAGCATTTTTCCTTTGCCTTCATATCCTTTTCCCAAAAAAGTATATTGTTCCTTTCGACCATTCTTCTATTCCACCTTTAAGACAACTAAGTAGGCTTAATCCACATTTTGAAAGAAATATGTGCTAATCATATATTTAATATGATACTTTAATCCGTTCACATATCTCACAATGCTTTGATATTCTAGTTCTTCAATCCTTAATTTAAGTGATGTCTTAAATAATTCCTCAATGTACTCCTAGAAAGTCAACTCATTTTGGGTTATGTTTTGTACTTGCTTACAAATATTCCATTGGAAATAAGTAGGTATGAATTTCTCCTTGATTTTTCTCACCATATTCCTTTAGGTTCTAATCTTCTCTTGTCAATTGTTTACCCTATCCTTCTGCAACATATCCCACCAAATTGAAAAATGATCCTTTAACTTTGTCATGGAAATCTGAACACAGTTGGGAGCATGAACATTCTCGTACTCTAAGTACCTTTCAATCTCCCCTATCAAATCAATGAGAGTCTCAGCCTTCATATTATATCATAACATGAAACTTCCACCTTTGTGCTACCTCTATCTTTCATAAAGGATATTAAATGTATTATTGGGTCCACTTCTTCAATATTTCCTTCTTCTTCAATTTCATATCTCGACTCTGAATCTGCTTCAACATCCCCAAGTATTTTATTTTTACAATATTCTATTATTCTCTTGAATTCTCCCAGTTCTCAATTTTTGACACCTTCTTGTGTTGCTCCTTCTTTACGGGGTGGCATTCCTATATGTTGTTTAGTGGCCCTCAACCTGAAAAACATTCATTCGCCTTATTTGAGCTTGGGTTCTCATAACTTGCCATTGATAATTGCATTGAACAACTCCTCACGGGTTCAATCAAAACCACACACTATAGAAGCACTAACAAAGAACCAATCTTAGGAGCTTAAAAGAGCTCTGATACCACCTAACACAAAGACCACCTACAACCTATACACTAACATTACAATATTTCAATCCCTATACAATATTTGGATATCTACCCATATAACACATAATTACTTGTATGTTGGCACAAAAATAATTAAAAACTAACACATACAATGAGGAAATTGAGAAAATTTCACATGAGACAAGATAAGCGACAACAACAAATTTCCAATTTTTTTATTTACAAAAATAATTTTTTTATCTTGCAATTAGAATATGATTCGATTTTGCACTATGCCCCAACATACATACCATTTTTTTCATTCCATACTCATATGGTTGTTTTCTTCTCTTTTGTTCTAGCTTCCTTTTCCAGCTTCACAAGCTCCTTCATGTTTCAATCTTTCTAGCTTTTCTTGTTTCGCTACTTCCTCTCTTTTTATCTTGTCTACTCCATGACCTCAAATTGCGGTTGAAAAGTTGAACTATTGTAGTGGTTTGGGTGTTTCCTAATGTAAACATCATTCCTTCATATGTTGAACAATTATGGTAATTTGACTCCTTGACCAATCACTGTTTCTTCTTCCGTTTCCCTAACTAATCATTGCTTCTTTGTCTGGTTCCCTATTTGGTCATAACTTCTTTACATAGGTAGTCCACTAATTCATCATCAACCCATTTAGATGTTGAATTTTCCATGACATATGAGAATTTGGTTTGGGTCTTAAAATCTCTGACACAAACAAACTCAAATGCAAAAACACTTCTGCTTTGCACAAAATAATAACACACATTAATGAATATTCAAATAGTACACATGACAATTTTTAACTTTTCAAGCCCACTACATGTTATATTACAAAGTAGCATACAACAATCTTAGGGCTCTTGTACTAGGGATCTTGGCCCTTACATACAACCTCGATACAAGGAAACAACTAGAGCTTAGTGTCAGTCACATTGACAACCAATCTACCCTGAAAAAGACACACTTGACCTACTTGTTGATGTGGCTCCCGACAACCCTTTCAGTTCACATGTCCTAAACACATCTAGAAGGTCCTCTTGCCTCCCAAATGCTAATCACTCCAACTAGCCATTACCAATGAACACAACTCCTTTTCTGTCACTTAACGTTTGCCTTTTGATTCTCCCACTAGCAACCTTCTAGATCCATTAAGAAGTCCGCACATTGGGTCTTCTGGATCTACCCTTTCTTCACTCAATTTTGGCTCATCAATCTGCAACTTTTGAACTAGGGCTCCATAGATCTGCCTTTTAATAATACATGGCTCCTTTCATGAACTTGTACTTGAGGTCTGCGTCCTGCACTATGAAAAACCATCGTTCACAATTCCATTTTTGAACAATGCTCCCATCTTGCAGATCTACCCACTTGTCCACTTTCTTATCACTTTAGAGAGTTGATCCTAGGGCCAATAAATTTTCCCTACCTCTCTGACACACAACCTCTTATGTCACTATTCTTAGGGCCACTAAATCTGTCCACACATAGTCACTACTTGACTCATCTAGGCTCCTCCAACCAACCCTCTTATCTCTCATTTGTCAACACTAAACCAAAGAAATTGGGAACATATATCACTGTTGTTTAACCCTTGAACAAATCCTCTAAACCAACACTTCCTCGTAGAATAATTAGTCCTCCACTTTGGCATCTTCCCATGGCAGTTGCGACCTCTTGTAACACTTATACATCTGCACAATACAGGACTTAGGGGACATATATGAGGCTGATTTTGTACATTGAAAGCAGCCCTTACTAGGGCATCAAAAACAATGTTCAAACACTTGAACACTACCTTGAATCTTCCCTCTTCTTAACACCTTATGACAGCCCTACTACCATACACAGTGCACCCTACCTCTATATCCTTGCATCCACTATTGGGATAAACTTAAGGGTTAATCCACAATGACTATACATGTATTGAGAAGACCATAACCGGGGCTTCAAGATTTGTTGTCTTAAATAATTTAGAACCAACTCTTTTCCATACAAACTTCACCATCATGAAGCATGCAACTTTGCCTTCTTAGATCCTTCATCATGGCTCCAAGAATCCATAGATATGGCCATGATCTTTGACTGAAAACTAGGTTGAGTACATAGATCTCTGCAACCTCCCTCTGCTAGGGTTACCTCAGCCACCCTTGAGCCTTGGTCACATCAACATTGCCCTTAAATCTTAGCTCTATTCCTTTAGAAGTCGCAACCTCCTTTCTGCAATAGGCCAGGCCTTGCAACCCTCTAAAATTAGGCCTTACGACCCTCTAGATAACCTATAGTAGTGTCTTGGCCGTCTTCTCCAGATCTGAATTGATGCGGTTTGTTCATGCTTAGATTTGTGCCGGGATTCTTCCACGAGCATACCTTTTAACTCGGCTAATCCAACACTTAAGAAAAAGAACAAAAATGGTCCTCCTTTTCTATCTGATTCGACTCCTCTATATGTTTGCGACACTCTTGTGCTTGCTCCCTTATGGTGATTACGACCTCCTTAGTAGCCCTTCTTGACCTTCAAGCTTCACCTCCACTTAGGGCTACACATTGTGGCCAACTTCCATAATCAAATGAGCTCTTCACTTGATAATCTAGGCTTCCCTTAGGCCTCTTTAAATAGTTCTTCCTTAGGCCTCTTAAGAACCCTCTAAATATTAGGGGTTTTGTCCACTTAGACCTTAGGAAATATTAATTTTACTTTTAGTTCCTTTTTTGGATTTTAAATCCCTTCTTGGGTCTAAAACCCCTCCACTTGGATTCTTTGCCCACAAAGCCTTTTTGTGACCAAACTTCACAACCCAACTCCCAGGCTTGTGGAGTACCTCCTATGCTACATAATTCAACAAGACACATGGAACTATTGCAAGTCACGATCCACAATATTCAACAAAGTTGTAACACATAAATATCATTGAGTTTGTAGAGACATAACCATAGGGTGATGTTGCACCAACAATGTCACAACAAAGTAATAACAAGGTGGTGTTCTACCAATCATATCGTAGCAACTTAACGATGAAGTGATGTCACAACAATGTAATAGTAGTATAGTGTTGCAACAACACAACTACAACACGATGTTACAACAAACTTATTTCATTTTCTAAGCTACTAACTAAAATAAGTTGATGCATAGTACTTTTGGACCATTGAGACAACTATCATGAACACTGATGGTATTATTGGCATTTGCATTATGGGTTGAAAGGAGTATCAATGACAATTGTTGTTAATCTAGATTTTTGTGGTTTATACCTATTTTGGAGACATGCATTAGTTGCAATGGCACAATATTCCCTTCATATGCCCTCATTCTTCTAGGGGTGTACTTGTTCCATATTAAACATAATTATTGAAGCAATTATATTCAAGGCTTCAATATCTATAATGGATTTTCCTTGATAGAAATGCCAATGTCTTCACTTTGTATGCACTTCATTTACACACTCCAACTTATCCCTATACCTTTCATCTATGTATTGTAAGTTTTTACTAGCTAAGACTCTTTTTATTTAAGGGTGAATTTCCTTTTTTTAAAGTAATTTTGTTTATTGTTGGTGTTTGTAATGATAGTAACTTGTGAAGTTAGTTAGTTAGTTTTTTTTTTTACAAAGTTTTTTTCCTAATTATACTATATTAGTATTTAGTTGTAAATAGCTCTTGAGATAGATTTTTTTAGGGAAACTAAATTTAATATTATAAAACTTGATTATGCATTTACTTTATTGTAACCCAATTTCCTTGTAAATTATGAATCTAATTATTATTTTATATTTTTCAATAACTATATTTTTTGATAAATAATTCCCTAATCTCAAAATAAAATATCAAAACTTCATTAATATTCTTTTTAACCACTATACCCACTCATAATAAAATCAAACTAATATATCCCTTTTTAACTATTATAATCACTCAAAATGAAACTACAAAAGCACAAATCTGCCCAGATTATTCTGCATGTTGTATACTGGTGCGCCGCCCAATTCAGCTATAAAAGCAGAAAGGCACAAAACGCGCACCAATTCAGCTAGAAAAGCACAAAAGTGCTTGGATTGCTCTGACTTTTGTATACCGCCCGTTTAAGCTGCAAAAGCACAAAAGCACAAAACCGCTTGTATTCCTGTGAATTTTGCATACCGCCTAATCTTTTCTAGAAGCCTTGAGATGCGGTTCAATGACGGTGGATTTGTTTTTAAAAGCGGACATGAGAAGGAATTAGAACTTGAAGTGAGGTTGTTACCGTTTGAAAGTAGTGGTATAAAACATTTTTGGAGTGCAGACATTGTTATTGGTAGCAGTTTCTTCTCATCTTCTTCTTTATTCTGCAATATATTGGCTTCCTTTTGTCATTGTTTGTTTAGTCCACCGCATGGCCATGCATTTTCGTGTTTTTTTCCTATTTGCGGTTGATATGTTGTTCTTGATTTTATGTGTTTGTGGTTGATCTGCTATTCTTGATTTATGTTTTTGTGTGCATCTGCATTGTTTCTCAGCCGATTTTATTTTGTTGCTGTATTTAAAGAAGAAGATGAACGGGATGGAAATGAAACTCAGGATTTCATATTTTTCTTGGAAGAATGGTCACTGAATGTAGAAGAAGGTATGTTTATTTCTGGCTTATGTATTTTTTGTTAGATAGATATTTACATAGTAACAAGTTACCTGTTAAATGGTTATACAAACAGCGCAGAGGGTTTTTCCGTTGTCCTGATTTTGGGAGAGCTTAACAGATTTTTATTATTTCCGTGTCAGGTAAATTACAGGGTATTTTATGTCCAGGAGAAAGTTTATTGGCATTTCAATGGAGAGACCCATTCACAGACTTCTGAACTCACGCACTGCTTCGGGTAGGTCGCCTGCTTATCCAGGTTTCGGCTCCGTCAATTTTTTAGGGGTTTATACACTCAAATCAATTTGACTATCTTCGCCCACTGGTTTGTTTTTTAATACATTTTATCCAGTTTCGACCATAATTTTTTTTATCTGCAACGCATTTTCGGCACAATCTCTGAGGTCACTTTCTTTCGCAGTCTTTATTACCTTCTGCTCTTTTATCTGTCTGAGGTGCGATTTGTTGGGTTTGCGAAACCGTACATTCAATATTTATTTGATGTGGACGTCGAGTCGGCCTGTCTGCGTGGAGAGTTGTTCTAGTTGGTGCACAGGTACGTTCGCGTCCGGCACAGGTACGGACAGAGTCTATCAATTCTGCCATTTCTCTGTCAAAATTAGGATAACACTCAACTTCATCTCAATAATTTACATTTAGAGTGTTAGGAAAGGAAAAATAGCAGGGAACCAATCGATTAGAGCTGACCCGTAATAATGGTGCCAGCCGTTTGTTAAATTGTTTGTATGGGTTTTAAACTTTCATTTTATACTGGTAAAGTTTGAGATGATCTTTCTTGAAAAATGAATTAAAATAAACATATGGGATATTTTGGTATTTACAAATGAAAGAAGTCTCGTGCTTTATATTCCCATAAAAAGTAAATTGTGAAGATGAGTTAGAGTTATAGTTTGTTATTATTATTAATAATAAAGTTTAATAAATTATTATGGAATATTAATTATTTTGTGTGGATAAATTTATTTTTTAATTTAAATAAGTTATTTTTAAAATTAAATAATATATATATATATATTTAGATTATAGTAAATTAATAATAATTATATATATTTATCTTATATATATTTATATATTATAGTAAAATTACTATAAAACATTTTAAGGATTAAGTCTGGTTATTGATATTGGACATTTGGCTAATTCTATGTTGATAAGTGCTTGGTTTGAATCCCTTGGGTGAGGTGTATTAGTCTATGTTGATTACTATAGTATCATCAAGTGTTAGGAAGCATCTTTTGGTTTCTCAATGAAGTTTCTCTTTTGAGAAAAATACATTATAAATTCAAACATTAAAATTTATACATAGAAATGTAGATAATATATTGATGTGTGATTTAGGTTGAGAGTTATTGTTGAACTAGTATTTAGAGAGATCATGCCTATAAATCTAGGTTAATTGTGAGTCATTTTATATGTCACAAGATGCTAACAAAAGTTGCATATTGTATAGTTAATAGAACTTAAGGTTATTAATGCTAGCTCTTGATTTTATTTTTTATTTTTTTGAAAATATATATGTATATTAACTACATAGTTTCACTTAACTAACATTGACGTGAGAAGTCATTTTATCTTTGGCCACAATTATATTTGGTTAGCTTATAAAATCACATGACCTTTAGAGGGGTCAAAAGTCATTTAATCTTTGGCCACAACTATTTTATCTCGCTTATAAAATAGCACCACCTTTAAAGGGGCCAATATGTACTTCATGAATCAAACCTTTGTGCCCTAGATATTACTAGCCCCACTTGACCAACCATACAAGGTTTCATTGAGACTAATCATAACTTAAACTTAACAAATAAAATTGTAACCGAGTACCTCAATGAAACTTAATCAAAACTAACTTTCTTATTAAGTTGATTCATTTTTTATAATTAGATATATCCGTGAAAAAATTCTATTTAAACATATATAGTCTAGTTTAACATGGTACTTGCTAAAATATTATCAACTTATAGAACAAAAGTATAATAGTTTAGTAATTTTAGACAATCATGTAAATGCCATGATGACAAATAGCCATATATATTATAGAGTTAGATAATAGATTTATAAATGGCATGACCACAAATAACCATAGAATATATATGATATTACATCTTTTCTTAATATAGGTGAGGTTAGCTAGCTAAAGCCTTGTTTACATTGTTGAAACCCATGTTGAAATCCCATAAAAAAAATGTAGTTTGTATTGTGGAAGTTTATAGTAATGTTAAATTTAAGTATCAAGTTAGAAAAGAAAATAAGTATAATGAATAACTCAACAATGGTGTGTTTAGTTGGGCTATCATGGACCAATTAGATGTGGTGGGACTAACAATCAAGTAGGAGAGATTTATGAGGCCCTTATGTATTGGAAGTTTGAAGTTTGAGTAGAAAAATGAGTAAGGCTATGAGTATTTACTAGGTATTGTAACAAATTTCCGTATGGTCTTCATTGTCTTTCACTATGAAAACATCAACAACAAGCCGAGAAGTGACAATTAATCTTGAAAATAAAAACTGAAAACATATTTGGGTAAATAGATTAGCTAGAGGAATTGAAAATTTGTCATAATTAAAGCTTAAAATACTTCATTCTAAATGCTATTCTTAAATATGCATTAAATACAAATTAATATAACATGAGAAATTTAACTTTTGTATTTTATATCTGCTCAACATATCAGTTATAAAAACTAAATATAAACATGAAAATTAAAAAATATAAAATAACCCAAAAAATAACTTTAACAAAATTTTCTTTTGAATTCCTATCCTTAATGGGTTTTTTTACCACCATCTTTAATTAATTTAATTGGTTATTTTACCACCCTATTTAATGCAACAAGTGCTGCCCATACTTGTTAACTAATTAGTACTATTAATACAAATTAATTTAATTACAGTTAATTAGTACCACTAATATTCGTTAATTTAATTATTTGGATTCCTCTTGATGCAACGAGTGCTGCCCATGTTGTATCACATTAAATCAGTATCCAATAACATGACGGAATTCTGAACTCACGCATTACTTTTCATAGGTCCCCTGCTTATCCAGGTTTTGGCTCCATTAATTTTTGGGGTGTTTATATGCTAAAATCAATTTTAACTGTCTTCGCCCACATTTTTCCAGTTTTGCCCATAATTGTATCTCTAAAAAGGCAATTTCAACCCAATATGTTCACCATTCTTCTTTTAAGAGAGTTTGAGCAATCTTCATTCCTTTCAGCCCAATATGTTCACCATTCTCTGCTCCCCTGTTCTTTTATCTGTCCGGTGTGCTGTTTGGTGAGTTTGCGGTTAAGGTGAAAATTAAAGAAATAAAGAGCAGAAAATATAGTTTAACCGTACATTCAATATTTATTTGATGTGAAGTCGGTGTGAGCGTAGAGATTCGGTCGTTCTAGTGCAACCTTAAATTGCCGATACATAATCAACGAGCCGAGCACAGGTATGGATAGAGTCGGGCAATTCTGCCATTTATATTCTTTGAAGTTTCTTCTCTGCCAAAATTAATATGACGCTCCAACTTAGAGCACAGATACCGAAAGTTTGTCAATTCTGCATTTCTACTTTTTGGGGTTTTACTCTGTCAAAATTAACTTGAGGCTCCAAATTCATTTTAATAACTTACGGTGAGAGTGTTGAAAAGGAAAATCAGCACGGAACCAATACCTTGTTAGATTGTTATATTTCAGCCAGCATAGTGATTAATGGCACCAGCCTAGCGGATTAAACAATTTTGGTAGATCCTCTGGGTTTCACGTTTCATTTTATACCGGCTAGTTTGACATGAACTAGATGAACTATAGTTACTGTAATAACTTCAAGTGATTAAATAATTACAAAATTAATTAAATTAAACCCATAAAGGATGTTTCGTTTATATACATATATTGAGTTATTTTAAATTATAAATTTGTGTGATCTTATGCTTTTGTCGAGATTACTCCAAAGAGTTACTAATTCATCATGGTTAAAAAAGAAAAAAAGAAAAATCACTATAAATTTAAACATTACATTTTTACATAGAAAAATAGATAATTTATTGATATGTGGTTTAGGTTGTGAGTTATTGTTGAGCTAGTATTTAGTTTGATCATGCTTATGAATCCAGGTCAATTACTAGCCATTTTATATGTCACAAGATGCTAACAATGCTTGCATATTGTATAGTTAATATAACTTGAAGTTACCAATGCTAGCTCTTGATTTTTTTCTTTGTAGGAAATGTATATGTATATTAACTATTAGTTTCATCTAATCAACATTGACACTAGAAGTCATTTGACTTGTAAAATCACATGACCTTTGAGGGGCCAACAAGAATTTGAGGAAGCAAATCTTTATACACGGGATATTACCACCCTCAGACCAACTATACAAACTTTCATTGACAAAATTATAACTTAACAAGTAAAATTTTGAATTAGTACATCAATCTTGACATATAAAACTAACTTCCTTGTAAGTTGATTTATTTTATTTATTTTTTAACAGAAACGGTTGAGTTTTATTTATAGGAAGAGGTTGGGCATGGCCAATCAACTTCGATTACAGTGATTTGAGAGATTCTAGCTTTTAGAGTCCTCCTATTTTAGCTTTGTATTAGAGCTTAGCTGTCACTTTTGATTCTTTTAGAATGGCTAAGTGATTCTTGATTTTTTATAGGATTCTGAGTTTCCTTTCGTACATTTCCGCTTTCCTTTGGTAATTTGCATATTGCCTACCTTATAATAATTCTGGGATAAATATTTATCGCAAGCCTATACTTGCCAGCCCAATTAAAACTATATTGTTAAATAGCCTGGCCCTACAGCCAATAAGCTGGGCTATTCTTCCGTTCCCAACCCCACGTTAGGGATAACTTCCCTCCTGGTTCACCGCGCGATAACCGTAGATCTTCCCTTGCCTAGATTTGATGCTTATTGCGTCCTTTACTGTCCGGCTCTAAACTCCTCAGGAGGGCACGATATGGGCAGTTTTGTCCCGCCACGCGTTGAGCCTTCTGGTACATCGCGTTGATTCATAAAAAACTGCCCAGCAGCCAAAAGTGGGGTGATGAAATTTGCTTACCACTCCTCGTGGCATTAACTCCCCACCATGATACTCGCGCGATGATCGTCAGATCTTCACCCCCCAAGATCCGACGCTTCTCGCATCCTATATTCTCCGACCCTTATCACCTCGGAAGCATGCAATTATAAGCGGTTTTGTCCCGCCACGTGTCGAGCCCTCAGGTATATCGCGTCCGAATGAGAAAAAACCACCCAGCAGCCATAAGTGGTGCGATGAAAACCGCAAACCATTCCCCACTCATTAACACCCCACTATGTTCCAAGCACGATAATTGTCAGATCTTCATCTGCCCAGATTCAACAATTTTCACGTCCCTCTCTATCCGACCCTTAGCACCTCTGAAGCACACAAAAAGGGCTCATCGCGTCCAAGAGAGGAACACTGCCCAACCTCCATAAGCGAAGCAATAAGATCACTTACCACTCCCCGTGTCAAAAAAGCACCCGGTCTCTGTTTGCCTTCTGTTCTGTGCCCTGGTTAACCCCATACCATCGATGGTCCATGCAGTAAACCATCCCACAATCCGATTCCCTGCACCAGAGCCTTGAATCTGCGTAATTCTTCTGCCGTCAAAGCGGAATTGGACAAAAGCATTGGGACTAAGGCCCACTGCCTTGTCTAACTTGTCCTTGTACCGCTCACCTGTTCTGTTAAGGAATTGGGTGCATTTCAACTTCTTCCTTCTTCGCCAGCATTCCTTGAGCTAGAAGAAGCCCTTTATTAGCCATCATGTTAGCTTCCTTGTTAAGAGTTCACAGGACATGGTAGAATGAGCAGAAAGTGAAATTTTGAGTAATCTTTCTTATTCTTTCAAGGGTCTTGTTTAGAGTAGAGCTACTGAGTTGGTCACCAGTATTAAGGGCTTTTATCAGAATTTCGGAGTCACTGAAGATTTGAAGATTTTCCATTCTGTTCCTCTGAGCCAGCTAACACGCTTTGAGCAGTCCGCGAATTTTGGCCTAGTTATTTGTGCTCTGTCGTAGACCCCAACTGAACCTATCCTTTTTGTTCCCATCTATGGAGTAAATTATTCCTCCCGCCCCTAATATCCCTGGGTTTCCTTTGGAGGCTCCATCGAAGAAAATCGTGACTTTGCCCTGATTTTTGCACCACTTTTTAAAGTCCTCATAATGTCGAAGCCGCCACTTTGGATTATGGCTAGGCAAGGAGATGTTATTTTTGATGCTAGCGCATCTCAGGGATTCACCTAGCTAGCTGAGTTCTTCAGGTAGTAGGGAGTTGTCATGCTTATAAGGTCTGTTTTCAAAAGTTTCCAGCAACAGAGCTTTGGCCTTGATTGACACTGAGTTGGTGGATTGAAGTATGTTGTTAAAGATGGCTTCATTCCTAGCCAACCAGATTCCCTAGTAGATGTATCTTGGGATTGCATTCCAGATTTTAGACTAGATTTTCTTTTCAAAGTGTGTGGATAGCTTTCTTTCCATGTTGCAAAGAGACTAAAAACTGATGTCTGCTCAGGGATTTGGGCGTTGAGCCCCATCATTGCTTGGTACTAGACTTCTTGGGAGAAGGGGCAGTTTATGAATAAGTGTTCAATCATTTCGTGAGCCTTGTAGCAGAGAGGGCATCTGTGGGGTCCTATGGTTCCTCTTTTCTCTAAATTATCTCCAGTGAGAGTCCTTCTATGCATGAGAGTCCAACAGAAGAAGTTGATTTTTGGGAGTCCAAATGGGTCCCAAACATGTTGTCAAAGCTTTGTAGTGTGGATTTGATGATGTTGTTCTTGTAGAGATGCAAAACCCAGCCTTGCTGAGTAAGCTCCTGTCTTCCCCTAGCCCCACTTGTCCTTCGACTGGAGATGCACAGGAGCCAAACCATTGAGTTTAGCAAGTAATTGATGGAGTTGAGGGAGCATCCAGTTGGGGGGATGTTGGAGGGCCCAATTACTCTAGTTTCCCGTTGTATCCCAAGTGCAGATGTTAGCAAGATTATGGATGCCTTTTTGAATGAGCCAGTAGTGCAGGTCTGCAATTTCCGATGCAAGATTTAGGAGTTGGAGGTCCATGATCTTGTCATCCCACAGTCTAATTCTTTTCCCATTTCCTAGGAATCCATAGAGCTGTTCTTTGAAAAACTTCCAGCCTTGGCTGCATAGCTTCCACAACGTGGTTCCTTTGTGGGAGGGTCCTTCTTCCATATTCCTTATTGAGAGTCTGTGTAGATATTTTTTAATTAGGACTTGCCTAACAGGGTGTCTTTGATTTGAGAAGATTTTCCAGAGGATCTTGCCTCCCATTGCCAAATTGGCAAACCCAGGATCTCTTACTTGTAGTCCACCTTCATATATTGGCCTTTTCACTACGTCCCAGTTTACTATATGAATTTTTTTTTTTGGTTCCCCTTTCCTCCTTGCCATAGAAAGTTTCGAATCAACTTTGCTAGCTGTTTAGTGATCATTTTTGGAGCTAATAGGAACGAGGCCTGGTATATAGGAAGGGATGAGAGAACTGACTTGATCAGAGTGAGCTTCCCTGTTGTGGTGAGCCACTGTCCTCCCCAAGAAGTCATTTTAGCCTTGATTCTGACGACAATTTCCATCCAATGAGGGGCCTTGCTGGTACCCAAGGTTAAAGGCAGGCCAAGGTACTTGAATTTTTCCCAGGAGACATAGCTGGAGAAGCCTAGGGCTTGGGCAATCCTAAGTATAGTTTGTTGGTCTACCGCCCAATCGTACACTGCACTTTTCCTCTTGTTGACCATTGCTCCGAAGACTCTGCTGAAGCTTTGGATTACTCCATTGAAGGCTCTTGCTATTTTAATGGAGGCTCTCGCCATAAGGAGGGAGTCATCGACGAGCAAGGCATGATTGATTAGGGTTGTTCCAGTTATGGCCCTGATGCCAGGAAGAGTCCCCTTGAGCTTCTCAGTTGTGAGTTTTCTGCTGAGAGAGTCTGCCATCAGAATATACAGGAAGGGGGACAGAGGGCAGCCTTGCTTGATTCCCCTCGAACCTTTGAAGTATTTTGCCGGTCTACCATTCACTAGGGGGGGTATCCAAGGTTCTCCAATGCATGCTTTAATCAATTTAACAAATTCAGGACAAAATCCAAAAGCAGAAAGAACTTGGAGGAGGAAAGAGTGCCTTATTCGGTCGAAGGCGTTCGCCATGTCCAGCTTGATGAGCATACCTTGCTCTTTGCATTGATTGCTGGAGTAGATGATTTCCTGCACCAGAATCACATTATCCAGGATATGCCTACCTTTGACAAATCCTCCTTGGTTGGTGGAGATGAGTTTTTCCAGCAAAGGCTTTATTCTATTTGCAAGTAACTTGGTGAGAATTTTGTAGGACGCATTATAAAGCGAGATTGGCCTGAATTTGTCGAATTCCTCCGGGTTGGCTTCTTTGGGAATTAGAGCTAAGAAGGTGGAATTTGTGCTTCCTCCCACTTTGGCTTTTTGGAGGAAGCCTTTGATCATTCGGTACAGATCAGCATTGATAGTGTCCTAGCAGATTCTATAGAAGTGAATGGAGAATCTGTCTGGTCCTGGGGCTTTGTTTGGTTCCATCTTCCATATTACATTGCTTATTTCGTCTTCAGTGAATGGCTTAAGGAGAGTTGTGTTGTCCTCCTCGTTTACCAACCTTGGGACGTGCTTGAGGAAGTCATGAGCTTCCTCACCATCCACCACACTTCTTCTTTGAACAACAACTGAAAATGAGAGGTTGACGCCTCTTTTATTTGAGTTATGCCTTTGAGTATAGCCCCTTCTGGCGAGGTGATTTCAGCAATGTGGTTTCTAGATAGACGGGTTCGGATTTGCTTGTGGAAGAAGGCTGTGTTTTTGTCTCCAGATGCAAGCTAGAGATTGCGAGACTTGAGTCTCAAATATTCTTCCTCCTCTCTGAATGTCCGGAGGGTTTTGGTTGATGTTCTTGCTCGCTGTGGATGTCTGCGCTGGTTATGACTTGCTTCTCCAGGCTCATTTGCAGATCCAATGGCTTCTTTGTGCTCTGCTTTCATTGGGTAGTGGGAATCTGTGGGCCTTTTTATCCATTGTTTTAGTGCTGCTTTGGTGGCTTTTATCTTTTTCTCCCACACATAGCTGGGCGAACCAAGAACATGGATGGCCCATGCCTTATTCACAGTTTCCAGAAATCCTTCTCTATTTGCCCATAGTGGGAAGAATGAAAAGGGGATTGGCCCTAGGTTTTCTTCTTCTTCCAGCAGAAGAAGGATGGGTTTATGATCTGACTTCCACTTTGGCATAATTTTCGTGGAAATGATCATCTTCTCGGAGGGGAAGGAGCTCTGGAGTAGGAATCTATCCAGCCTGGCTGATATGTGCTCCTCCCTTGTTCTGTTATTTGTCCATGTGTAAAGCCATTTTTTTGGCTTGAAGTCCAGTAAATCCCATTTTTGAATCAGGTTTTCCACAAAGGGAAGAAAGTGGTCCCTGCTGTTGGTTCCTCCTCTTTTTTCCTTTGGGTCGAGGATTAGATTGAAGTCTCCCGCAATAATTATGTTCTTGGGGGAGTATGCTTCCATAAATTCAGTCTGTGTTTGCCAGCATTCTTCCTTTTCTGTATAGAGGACAAGTACATAGAGATTAAAGAGAGCAAAGTTTATCTTACTTGGGAGATGGCGGAGTTCGGTGTAAATCTAGTGCTGCATCTAGAAAGAGCTCTCAAGCTGAAACTTGTCTGCCTCCCAGAGTGTGGCTATCCCGCCGCATGTTCCTCTGGCACTTATCGCTTTTCCGGCTTTTGTTTTCCATTTTGCTTTGCTGAGTTCCAGAAGGGCTTCACCTTCTATTTAGTCTCCTGGAGCATGAGGATCTCATGAAGTTCTGATTTCAATAGGCTCTTGACTGCTTCCGATTTTGATGGATTCCCCAGTCCTGTGCAATTCCAAGAGACTGATCACATTATTTATTGTTATGGATTGGGCTAGCACCTCCCTTGGGAGGCCTGGTTCTAGTATTTCTGCTGATAGACATATCTATAGTGGCCTAACTGTCTTGCATCTTTTGTCTCTCTACTTCCTCTTCTCTGGCCTCTCTATGAGATTTCCTCCCCACTCTTTTTTAGGGTCTCTCATTTGTTTCAACTTCTGAGGATCCCGATGTCTCTGGGGTCTTCTTCCTTGTCATATCTGCATAAGAATGGGAGCTAGAGGCACCTTTTGAGGTTTCGGTTTGGGGAGGGGCTGTTTCCTCTTGCCTTTTGTTTTCTTCCATATTGTTAGCCTGTGGTTCAACCTCTTTGTCTGCTGGATCTTGAAGTTTTTCTGGTGTGTTGAGTAATTCAAAGAGATTTGTGGGTATGTCTGCTCTTGGAGGGGTTGTGCTTCCTTCAGCTTGGGCTTTGGGGGGAGCACCCCTCCCATTGGACAATGCTTTCCCTTTGTCCCTTTTGTTCTGCTTAGTTGTTCCTGGTTTCTGTACCTGAGTCCATTTATCTCCTTTCTCCTTCTTAGCTCCATCCTTTGTTTTCTTTTTACAGTGCTTGGCAAAGTGCCCATAGCCATGGCAGTGCCGACATTTAAATGGGAGTTGTTCATAGTCTAACACTTGTATGTGTGTCCAGTCAGCCACCATGAGTTTAATAGCTTCAGGGAGACCTTCCTCCAGGTCTACTTCTATGCAAATTCTCGCACAAGAGTATTGATCTCTTCTTTCTGCTCGATCAATGTATTTACCAAGTTTGTTGCCTTTGGTTTCTAAGGATTTAGGGTTCCAATAGTGCAAAGGTAGATGGGGCAATCGCACCTAGACTGGAACAACTGAGGGCACATCTTGAGTTAGGTCAAAGTCTGGTGTCCATTGATTCAGATACAGACCCTGGGGCTCCATGAAGTACGGGCCGTTTTTGAATATGAGATTCCTGTCTTCTGTTGCTTCAAATACGAATACAAAGAATCCTTTGCCAACGAAATGGCTTTTTATTCCTTCCTTGACCAGTGGTTTCCAGTTCCTTTGCACCCAGGTGTCTACAGCTTTAGGCGAGGGCCATAAGCCAGTGAACTATCCAATAAGCCCTCGTTTTGCTAGGTTTAATGGCACTTTGCAGGGTTCTTCAGTCGGCAGAGCAATTGTGGGTATGGATTCCATTTTTTTAACAAACTTCTGTTGGTTTTCAGATGCTGGCCGTTTATTGCATGTCGCAACCAGGCCCTGGAATGCATCTAGCTTAGGTGGAAAAGGAACGTCCATTTCGCGGCCCCCTCTTGGGGTCATGGCTCAGTGACTGGGCGCTGTCTCTTGGTTGATTGTAGCTCCTTGCGCGCTTCCCTAGGCTCCCCTCTTCTCTGAAAGTTGATTCATTTTTATAAATACATATATCCATTATTAAATTCTACATACACCTATATAGTCTAGTTGAACATCATAGTTGCTAATAAATTCTACATACACATATATAGTCTAGTTTAACATCATAGTTGCTAAAATACTATTGACTTGTAAAATAAGAATTATAATGCTTTTTGTTCAATAATTTTAGATAGTTTTGTAAAATTTTCCATGATGGCAAATAGCCATATACTATAGAGTTAAATTAGATTTTGTAAATGTCATGACCACAAATAACCGTACATTATAGAAGAAATTATAATTATACTTTTCATATGTGAGGTTAACTAGCTAAAGTCTTGTTTTCATTGTGGAGACCCATGTTCAAATCCCATAGAGACATAAAGAAAAAGTATTTTTTATTGTGGAGGCTTATAGTAATGTTAAATTTAAGTGTCAAGTTAGGAAATAAAATAGATATAATGAATAACTTAGCAATGGTGTGTTTAGTTGGGCTATCATGGACCAAGGGCATATAGTGGGACTAACAACAAAGTAGGGAGATTTGTGAGGCCCTTATACATTGGAAGTTGGTTAAAGAGATGTGTAATTAGTAACAAATTTCTACATGGTCCTCATGGTCTTTCAATATGAAAACATCAACAACAAGGTGGGGAGTGATGATCAATATTGAAGACATAAACTCAAAAATATGCTTGGGTAGAGATGTTAGCTGAGGAGTTGAATTTTTTTTATAATTAAGCTTAAATGCTTTATTCTAAATGCAAATTTCAAATTTTCTTTAAATGTGAATTAGTGTAGCATGAGAAAATTAACCTTTTGTGTTCTTTTATCTTCTTAAAATACACCTCTTATGGAAATTCACTAGGCACTTCTCCTAATTTCAAGGATGGTGTATATGGTGAATCAAACTCTACAAATGCTCAAGGCTTTGTCAACATAAGGTGTAATAATTTTGAAAGATTTGGGCCTTTGGGCTTTAAATGAGGTAAGTCAGTTGAAGAACAACCAGACCCTCGAACAAGGTGTGGACCTAGCCCGAGTAGACCGCACCGGACTGATCCCTATTAGAGTTGGCATGTGAGAAATAGGCTGGATCCCTGACTTCATTCGAAACTCTGAATGGGCTGAAACGTCGTGGGATCTGTGAAATAGAATCGCCTAGTTATTGTTGAATACGTGGCTACTTTGGTTTGAGAGGGAAAAGGGCAAGCGTTCTGCGTTTTTTTCTACTTTCCTGTTTGGGTACATTGTGTTCGACCCTCAAATTTCTGAAATTGTGTGTTCAAACTATGGAAATGCACATGGTAAGAACTTAAGCACTATTAAGACGGGGCATATGAAAATGAACATGGGATTTGGAAAGAAGATTAATGGAGGGATGAATGCGCAAAAACTCACGTGCAGAGTCGATACTTGTAGTGTGAGGCTTGGAGATAGGGGAGTTTAAAGAATCGATGCACATATATCAGAGAAGAGAAGAGGAGTTAAAAGGGCTTGGGAGTATCGGTGCTTGCAAGAAACTAATTTTAGATACGTCAAGTGGTATCAAAGTGTTAGTTACACTTCTTCTGGATTTGAAGAGCGGTTAAAGGAAGTTGCATTCGGTCGACAAAACTAAAAGAATTCTTGTGAAGGAGAGGGACACAGAGAAGATAGCAAGCTCCCTCGATCAACCACTAACCTTCCAATTAACTACTCTTCTAGCCTAGGTGATTTCACAAAGTCAGCTGTAGTCCATCAAAATAGGATTTTCTTCATTTGCACGTAGTAGGTCATGAGGTCGAAACCCTATAAATTTAGGGTAGATTTTTGGTCATTAAATAAAGCCTTCGACATTCCAAATAAAGCCAACATCGATTAACATACTTTTTGGTGTCTATAAGCTAAAACATCTAGTTTACTAGTTTTTATTGTGAAACCGACCCAATTTTTTTATGGCATGACTCTTTCTAGAATTTCTAGCAAGTTTCTCAACTTTCAAGTGAATAATATATTTCTCAATTTTGGTCCAACGTTTTATGGAATGTTTGGAAATATCTTGAGAATCTTGTCAATAATAGCGGTGAATTTCCCTTATGATCATCTTCATAGATCATTATCGTCCTATAGCATGGTGAAACCCCTAATCGTCACTTTCCCTTCTGAGTCCACTTCGTCCCTAATTCTTATTCTGTAACTATGGCCCTCTTCATAGAAATATCCCTCCACAATTACTCAACCTTCTAGACTTTATTTTTGGCCCTGACTAGGGCCATTTTAGGGAGCCCCTTGTAGTCCAGTTCAATACAATTTTCTTTATTTTCCAATGGAAGGTCATAAAGTCAAAACTCGGTAAGTCTAAGATAGCCTCCTAAAATCTTTCTTGAATGTCTAGGGACTCTCTTGTATCAATAATGCTTTGTTCGAAGTTTAGCCTGGATGTTTATTGAATGTATGGGGACTCTATCATATGAATAGTGCCTTGTTTGGAGTCCATCCTACATGTTTATTGAATGGTTAGAAAGTCTTGAAAATATTCACAATAACATGGGTGAAGTTTTGTTTCATAAATTGAAAGGAATAAATATGTCAGTCATTTTTCTCTAGAAATGCTTTAGGCATTACCTGAAAATGCCATTGAACTCTTGGAGGGGGCGAGTTAGAATCATCTCCTTGTGGGTGCTCCTTTTGGATGAAAATGGAGGAGAAGCGTATTCTGCATATATACCTGACTCTTGAACTCTTAAATCAAATGAAAGAAATCTAATGGAAAACAAAAAGAAAAAATAATTTGACGCAGTCATATGGAGGACGTGACATGTCTTTTAGTGATTGATTTTGTATATATACCCGACTCTTGAATTCTCCCCTGAGAAGGTATTGGGATTATCAAAGCTTCACAAAGAAATACACTGTCCGAGAAGCAGAAGTCACGAAAGCAGGTTGAAGGACAATACAATTTTTGGGAAAGCAAGATCAGTTCACATTGAGATGGTACAAGGAAAGGAGAAAGCTCGAGATGATCCATAATTTTATCAATGAAAATTGATAATTAACATGGAAGTTTGATTGCTCAACTACAACAATAATCGGGAATTCAAATCTAATATAACATAAAAGTTTGTTGTATTCCTTTTTTCATATTTAAAATGTTATTTTATGTCATAATTATAAAAATAAAAAATGCTGAAATCATGTGAGCCACTATGAATAGGAAAATTCATTAGGATTAAAAGTTCATGGGGCATATGAAAAGTCATGGGGAAGGTGAAAGATCATTTGACCTGTTTTTAGAAATATATCCTCATACCTCAAGGGGAAGGGGCTTTGGGAACTTGAGCTTTGCTAGCATTTAGATGTGCTTAGGTAGCTAGAGCACTCTTGCTCTTGGAAAATTTTAGGTTGAGTGGTGGTAAGGCTAGGGTTGGTTTAGGAGATGATATGAGAAACCCTCATTCCACTATTGTATTTTGATTGGTTTGTGGCACATGTAATTGGCTTTGCAAAATTATCAATAAGAAGTTCTTCTTTTTGGCATAGATTCCCATGCATTCCTTTGTTTCTTGTAATGGCTAACCAATGCTCCAATTATGTTGCATGCGTGCTTTCATATTAGTTTTATGTTAATGAACTAATTCGTGGCATATGAATTATGTGTTTGCTTTGAACCTCTGCTCTCTTATTCCATGCTATGCTAGTAACTAACTGTGAACTAGTTTGTAGTTAACCTATAGTACTTTCTTATTGGTATGTTTCAGATGGCATTAGCTAAATGATTCCTCTTGACGCTTACTTTTCTTATTGTTTTGTTGTTATGTTCTTCTATATTGTTTTACACGCTTTTCAATTGTGGGTTGATTCTGTATTCATTCTCTAGGCAATAGCTTCTTTGCATTTGATAGCCAAGAGAAAACACACATGGTGATAAGTCAGTCCCACATACCAAATGGGGATCCTATCCCAAATGGTGTGAGGTCTAAATGGGACTTTGGACCAAATAGACCCCCTTACTATTGGCAGTTCACTTTGCTCGGTCAACATAAGGTTATGCAAGGAAACAGTGGAATAATGATCACTCTGGATGAAAATAACCCACACTAAACTAATGTAGTTTCCATATGTCATAGATATATTCATTAAACATAAATGAATTCATACACCCCTAAAACATACATTGAAACCTTCCTAGCAACAACAACGCGTATCATTTGAACATAATAAATGTTTAACTAAAAAATTAAACATTCGAAAAAAATTCGTTGAGTGAGTGAAAATCCAACTCTGTTGCAAAATAAAAGAAATAGAGTTCATTTATTTATATAGTGACACAATTATTTACAATATAATTCAACTATACTTTATTCACACAAAACATTGTTGCAAACCTTTTTAAGACTCTGTAACTCATTCGTTGATCTCACTATTCATACAAAATGCATAAGTGATAGAACCATGGAACTGGAACAAAACCTATGGATATTTCATATTTATATTATGCATTAGTAGCACAAGTTATACGCAAGCCCCATATACCTGAATACAGGAACTCAAGTTATGATCGTTCATATTACACTATCTAGCCAACACCATTACAATAAACCAAGTAAATATTGACAATAGAATAACAGATTATCAGATCCATAGTACAATCGTCAAGAAATCTAGAAAGAAAAATTATTATCCAACAGTAGAACAAAAATAACATCAAACAGAGCAAAAAAAAACTAGTAATCAAGTAACAGAACCCACTTCTGTTGGGAACAACTCATTTTATAGCTTTTGTCTTCAACATCATACTTCAAGGAATCCCTAGCAAGATCACCTAGCTAGCTCACTCTAATGCATTATACTATCATACATGCTGAGATACAACCATTATTTGGACCAAACCAGGATGAATCACTGCCATTGTCCATATCTAACCAACCAGCATAGGTGGAGGATATGCTAACGATTGAGGAATATTTCATTTAAGGCATAGCCTTCTCAACCTTCGTCACACATCTGTGCAGTCTGTCAGGCATTTGTGGCACGTTATGTATAGTGTTCTCCATCCTTTGCATGATTTCTCAACACTTTGGAAAAATTTCAAAATTATTCTCCCTTTCCTCCTCGTTCTTTCTTATCCCAAATAGTTCCCTAACACTACTCATGGATTGTCCTTGGGCCACTCTCTCATGGTTGTGCACCAATGGAATAAAGAAACTCTACAATCTTTGCCACAGTTTTTTCGAACATTTATTTAGCAACATGTGTGACTGTTTTCGTTTCCTCTACCAATCCAATAATATTTATTCTTGGGAATGACTTTGTGCATTGTGATTTGTGCTGCAATAAGATCATCTATGAGCTGGATGGATTCAATTTGCAATTGTTCCACTTTTTGAGCCAGTTGTTGTTTCCCCATCCCCACCCTCCATTGGTTAATCTTTCTTCCCAATTCCACTGGGATTCATATCAACAAATTTCAAGACACTGATTCATTTCTAGTTTTTGGGGATCCGTTTGTAAGCTATAGGATGAGAACTCACAAATACCATGGAAGAATGGATTTGTGTATTGAAGACTCATACAAATGCTTGAATAAATCATTGGCAAGGTCTTAACTATGTTCATTGTAAATGGTGTTCACTTCCATAGATGCCTGGTCCCATGAAGGTATAATTAGGCTATGTTGAGATTGATAGAAAAATTCAGGTTATGTGATGATACTACTACTACTCGGTAGTTGGTGTCTAATCCCAAGCGGGACCCCTCAGCCTTTGGAATTTGGCTCGGGGGTGAAAATTGCAAGTGAGTCTTGGTTGCAGCTGTCTACGGTTGGGTGGAGTGTCATAGTCCCAAACTTAGCTGCCCAAACATTTCAAGGTAAGTGTTTTCTATATTCACAATGCCAATAATCATGTGCTTACATTTCCGAAATTGAAATGGTGTTTATGTGAGCTATGAATGAGTATTGCATTTGTTTGTTGAAATGGTGTTCGCAATGAAATGGATGCCTGTGCATTTCTAACCTAATCTTGTGTCGCAGAGCAAGGCTTATGATTACATCAGGTTCATATGATTCTAAATGGTATAATGTGTAATGTTCTATATAATAAACAAGATCATGTTATACTTCTAGTTGAAATGGTGTGTGTATAACATAAGAATATATCTCAGATTTGATAGAATGAATAATACACATAGTAAAGCCTTGAAGGCATTGAAAAGGTCTGTAAAGATCGAGACTAAATCGTGACAGTATATAACATAAGATCCTTATATGTTAATGAGTAATAGTTACATCGAGGATCCTTGTTTGACAGGGTCTGTATACATATATTGGCTACAAGCTGTTTTGTAATTTACATGCCACCACGTTGATGTTGAGGATAATATCCTCTCTAAACTGTGTTAAGCTGTAACCTTTTCGAAAGGCCTCTTAACCTGTCGATCATCAAGGAGTGTTGATCTCCTTAAGCCCTTTTCGTATTTTGCAACTCCTGTGGAATCGAGAGAAGTAGTTCTGTTATAAGCTCAGGAGGATATCACCATGAATGCTTAGGGAGCCATGGTGGCCATGGCGGAATGCTGGCACAAATCTAGCCGGTTGTAGAAACACCACAACTAAGTCATGGATGAATCCATGCACGAAGGGCTAAGTTATGCAACAAGCGCGTTGCGGCGAGGTCTGGCATGCTATAGTTTATAAGTTATTTGGGTGATATTATGTAATCGATCTGACAGGAAAACCTAAACATGGTAGCCATATATTGGCTGCTGAGATTTTTCCTTATCGCGATTGGGTGCTAGCAGGATGACATGGCCTGAAGACCTCACCCCAAAAATTCAAAGTTAGTGTAGCAGAGGCTGGGCAGGGATGACTAGCGCTGGGAAAGCTGGGCTTACAACTCATAGGCGAAGTGTAGTCCCATTAGCTGGGAGTGGAGCTTGCAGGACAACTCATCCATGATGTTGAAAAAATAGTTTCGCATGTTAAAACGAGTAAATCTGTAGTGGAGTGCGTGATGACGTTGGTCGAGATAGTGTGGCATCCACGTCACCCTAGCTGTAATAGTATTGGTGTGAGGTTGGCTGTAAGACAACTCAGCTCGCTGGGCCTTATTTGAATTTAAATGCAGGTGTAAATGTTTGGCGAGATGACTAGCGTTGGGAAAGCTGGGCTTACAACTCATAGGCGAAGTGCAGTCCCATTGGTCGGGAGAGGAGCTCGCAGGACGACTCATCCATGATATTGAAAAAAAAAGTTTCACATGTTAAAATGAGTAAATCTATAGTGGAGTGCGAGATGATGTTGGGCGGGACAGAGTGGCATCCACGTCGCCCTGGCTATAACAGTATTGGTGTGAGGTTCGCTGTAAGACAACTTAGCTTGCTGGGCCTTCTTTGAATTTAAATGCAAGTGTAAATGTTTGGCGAGATGACGTAAGTCAGGCCCTCATGGAAAACACGTGGCCCAACAACCATGTTATTAGCCAGGGGCAGACCCCCTGACAGGTCAGCGCGTTGATCAACCCTGGAGCATTCCTAAGATCAAGTGTGTGAGGGATTGGGGTGAGTTAGAGCGGGATTACTTGGTAGTGCCACGGTTGGCACCAATCCGGAACGAGGGTCGTGCCGAGGGTGTGGCCCACTAACCCACCTGTTTCAAAGGGTTGCCTCTTTGCGACCGTCAGATTGGATGGCGCTGGTGGGGACTGTTGGAGTGAGCATGTGTGGCAAGTTTGCATTGCCCCGGTGGGGTTAATGCATAGTGGGACACGTTTACTGGAGATGTGTGTCATATATTTTGCCTGATATATGTCCACCATGGCGGGAGTGGTCTGTGACATGCCCCCCGGTGATGTTAGCTGAAAAAGGGGGTGGTGTAATTAATCTGAGCCGTCAAATGGGTGGTGTCTATGGACTGTCAGATGGGGGTGTTGGAACCCACAAATAGAACCATGATTGCGTGGGGTATCCTCCCATTAACGATCAAGGACAATGACTCGTCATAATTCACGTGCTAACTATCAATTACTCTGCCCTCGTTGTGACTATCGGATTGGATGGCGATGGTGGGGACTGTTGGAGTGAGCTTGTGTGGCAAGTTTTCATTGGCTTGGGGGGGTTAATGCATAGTGGGACATGTTGACTAGAGATGTGCATTGTATTAGTAGTAATAGCATATCCCACTAGGGTAGGTGGGGTTAGGTTGTTACAAGTGGTATCAGAGAAACCAAGTTATTGTGATAAATGCCTTGGCAGTGCATGTGATTGCTTGTTGGCATTAGGAGGGTTGTTTTTGTGTGTTGTTTGCCATTTTTTTCCTTGTAAGCACTTGTTCTTGTGGTTAATGCCTTGTTTGTTTAAAGAATGAGGATGATAATTGTTTTGGTTGAGTTTTAATTCCCATAGGACATGATTGATGCATTTACATGGTGCTCTAGTTATGTCGCATGGTTGAGTATATGATTGCTTTAGTGTATTATCACTGTTGGTCATACGGTGAGCCTTTGCACGCTTGGTAGAATATGTATTTTACTATTAATATTATGCAAGGAACACAAGGAAAACTCCCTGTGATTCCTTCCATTATGTATATTTATGAAATTTTATATCTGTGTGTATGCAACTAATTGGGGTGTGAGAGTTTCATGGTCTGGTTGGCATATGGCAAGGACCCCAATGGAGGATGACTATTTTTATATGATGAAATGGGTATTATGTTTATTAGGGGTGTTTTTTCGTTGGTGGTTAATGCTTTCTTGCCATATGGGAACCAAATGAACTCAAAGTTAGGGGTCTGGTGTGGACCTTGTAGATGCAGGATCTGTAGTTTGCTAAAGAATGATGTGCTTGACGATTGCTTGCTTATGTTGGTTGCTTACCTGTGCAATTGAATTCTAGGGGTAGCATTATGATGGAAGGATTATGTGATTTCACGCATACACACGATGCATTCATGAATATGATAATTGTTGATTATAAAATGGCAGGTGTTCATGCAGAAGATTGTTTCCTTCGTACTTGTAAAGGCATGATTGTAAACATGTGACTAACGTTTAAATGGAGATATGTGAGCATGTCAATGCTTGCATGATCATGTGATTGCTTGTTTTGCATAACATGGTTGCTACTATTGACCTTTATATATGCCAATTGGATGGGAACATCCAATGGCCTGTATATGATATAGTGCCTCAGGAGATTAGAGGTACGATGTTGCACAATTTTTAGGGAGCCAAGTGATTGATGAATAATTGGTTTCAGGTATATGTTATAGCAACAATGATCATGGCTAGTTAGTGACTAGTTACAGGAGCAGAGTGCATGCTGATTGGGACGGTGTTACGAAATATGTTGACCTAAATTGCATGTAGGTCCTATAATGCATCTGCGTGAATATGACAATTATAAGTGTGATTAATGTTAATATAACATGAGATTTTTTATAGCTGACGCTTTGATGTTGTAGATGCCATGGCTGCTGTTGACCTTGGTAAGAGGGCCGAAATCTTCTTGTGTTCAAATGTTGATTAAAAAATAGCGTGGCCTTAGAAGAGAGGATGATATTTAATCATGTTGTTAGTATGGGTCAAATATTGAATTCTAAGTTCTGCTTTGGCATGATGATGATTATGAATAATGTTAATACATATGCATTGCTAAATTTCGGAAACAAGCTTATGCATATGATTACTGGTGCCTTGGTCTATGATATGTGGTTGATGATGATCTTAAGGATGTGTGATAGCTGGAGTATTACATACTTGGCCTGACATGGTAAGATAACAATTGGCATGTGTGTTGTTAATTTATTTTGTGCACTAACATCTGAATGTATGTGGTAGCATATAGTAGGATTCGATGGCAGAAAAAGGAAACATGTATTGTGGCATGGTGCAATAGGATATAGACCAAACCCATCAAGAATAGGAAGAGGGACATCCCATCAAGAACGAGGAATAACATTGCTCAACATAGAGAAAAGTTGAAGGGAAGTGAAGCAGAATGGCTCTGAGGTTCCCTGGTGGTTGTCGGTTGAGATATTGATCTATGGAACCTTGGAGAGCTTGGGAAGAGTTCATCCCTTAGACAACATCTCTGGAAGCCGCTCCTGAAGTTTCCTTGGCTTATCTCCTTGTTTTGCAGTGATTCTAGACTCCTTGGAAAAGGGTGAATCCTTTGTGCTCTTTCGTGGGAAAGGTGGTGAACCTCTAGATTCCTTATGCCGAGGAATGTCGTTGTAGTTATTTGGTGGGATTGAAGAAGGAGATCCTCTGGAGTCCCTGTTTCCGCTGGTAATTGATGTTAATTCCCAAGCAGGACTCCTTAGTCTTTGGAATCTGGCTCAGGGGTGACAACTTAAGTGAGTCTTGGTTGCAATTGTCTATGCTTGGGTAGAGAGTCATAGTCCCAGACTCAGTTGCCGAAAAATTTCAAGATAAATGTTTTATGTATTCACAATGCCAATAATCATGTGCTTACATTTATGGAATTGAAATGGTGTTTTTGTGTGCTATGAACGAGTATTGCATTTTTGGGTTGAAATGGTGTTCATAGTGAAATCAATCCGTGTGCATTTGTAACCTAAGCTCGTGTCGTAGAGCAAGGCTTATGATTACATTAGGTTTATATGATTCTAAATGCTATAATGTGCAATTTCCTATATAATAAACATGATCATGTTATACTTTTGTTTGAAATAGTGTGTGTATAAACACAAGAATATATCTTTGATATGAAAGAATGAATAATACACGCAGTAAAGCCTTCAAGGCATTAAGAAGGTCTATAAAGATCGGGACTAAACCATGACAATATATAACATAATATTCTCATGTGTTAATGAGTAATGAATACATCGAAGGTGCCTGTTTGACAGGGTCTGTATACATATACTGGCTACAAGCCGTTCTGTAATATACATAGCATCACGTTGATGCCGAGGATGAAATCCCCTCTTAACTATGTTAACCTGTAACCTTTTCCAAAGGCCTCTTAGCCTCCTTTGATCAGTGTCTTCAATGTCACAAGGATATGGCCGCTTGTGGCCATATAATATGCTTTAGCTAGTTGCATTTTATCCAAGAGGGATGGTTGCGCGTCCCTTCCAATAACCAAACACCTCTGAGACCGTTGATAAGTGCAACTGCGCATTTTCAGTAGCCATGAAAGTCTTCGACGAGTGCCACTGCGTTGCCGTCAAGGCATTGCAAGCCTTGGGGTGCACCTTGGTTTGCAGATCATCAAGGATTGTTGATCTCCTTAAGCCCTTTTCGTATTTTGCAACTCTCGTGGAATCAGGAAAATTATTTCTATTGTAAGGGGATAACACCATGAATGCTTAGGAAGCCATGGTGGCCATGGCAGAATGTTGGCGCAAATCCAACTAGTTGCAGAGCCACCGCAACCAAATCATGGATGAATCCATGCTTGAAGGGCTAAGTAATACACGAAGCACGTTGCGGCAGGGTTAGGCGGGCCTTAGTTTATAAGTTGTTTCGCTGAGATTATGCAATCTGTCTGACAGAAGACTTAGACCTTGACTGTTGGAGTTGGAGACTAACGTTTAAATTGGGACATGTGTGTCGATGAATGCTTGCATGATCCTGTGGTTGCTTGTGTTGCATAGCATGGTTGCCACTATTGACCTTATATATATATAGATATGCCAATTGGATGGGAAAATCTAATGGCCTGTATATGGTATAGTGCCTGTAGAGATTAGAGGTATGATGTTGCACAACTTTTAGGGAGCCACATGATTGATAAATACTTGGTTGCACGTATTTGTTATAGCAACAAAGAGCATCGTTAGTTAGTAACTAGTTGCATGAGCATAGTGCATGTTGACTAGGACGGTATTACAGAATGTGTTAACTTGAATTGCATGTAGATAATGTAATTCATCTGTGTGCATATGATAATTACAAGTATAATAAATATTAATATAACATGAGATTTTTTCTAACTGACTCTTTGAAATTAGAAAACAAGCTTATGCATGTGATAATTGGTGCCCTGGTCTATGATACGTTGTTGATGATTATCTTAAGGATGTGTGACAGTTGCAGGATTACATATTTGGCCTGACATGGGAAGATGACAACTGGCATATGTGTTGTTAATTTATTTTGTGCACTAACATCTGAGTGTAGTGGCAGCACATGGTAGGACTCAGTGGTAGTGAATGGAAACATGTAATGTGGCATGGTGCATTAGGATATAAACCAATTTCATCAAGAATGAGGAAGAGGGACATCACGC
This sequence comes from Pinus taeda, assembly GCA_000404065.3. Classification (NCBI taxonomy): domain Eukaryota; kingdom Viridiplantae; phylum Streptophyta; class Pinopsida; order Pinales; family Pinaceae; genus Pinus; species Pinus taeda. Next base: position 2,818 of record APFE030957680.1, on the reverse strand, counting down.
GGAGGGAAAATAAACTTTAGGAATTATGAGGTTAAGCTGAAGGACTTGGAAGATGAGCTAAAGATCTGCAGAGGAGAACTTAGAAAACTCACTACGAAATAGCAAGCACTGGCTAAGTGGAATGATGAGTTGAAAAAGCAGTTGAGGGAAATCAAATACCAAGCAGAACCTGATACCACTCAAACCATAAGGGGACCTAAAAGGGGTTCGTAAGTGGGCGACTGCTAGGTTAAGGGCAACGGTGGAGGCTTAGCCCACTGTCACCAGACTCACCACAACTAAGTCTCCCTACTCTTTACGAACTTTCACTGATGAGAGGAACCCCGATAGTGTAGGGATCACTTGTAAAGTATATGTCAATGGATAGGTGGAAAGTGACCCTGGAAACCCTTTTGCAAGGATGGATTGAAGAATGGAACTTGCTTGCTCTTTAAGCAAGGGATTTGGTCCTCCAAGGGTAAGGGGTGAGGATTGGAGGGCTGAGAGAGAAGGAATAGGCTTATAGACGAGGTTCTCAATCACTATAATCCTTGTGAAACTTCGATTTCCAAATGGTCCTTGACAAATAATCTTATCTGAGAAGTGGGACCACATAGGGCCAGGTGGACCCAGTGCAGGCTCGAGGATGGAATGAAACAACCAATGATGTCCTATCCTCGACAAGGTGAAGGGAAAGGACCAAACAATAATATTTACTTCAAAAGATTGAATGTATCTTGTTGACGTCTAGCCTTGGGGATGCCTAGGCAAAATTTGATCCTAGAGGTAGGGCTTGGGATTCCCGAAGATTCCACTGTTAGAATATCCTCAAATTTGGAGGAGAGGGAGGGGACCCACGAACGCAGTAGCTTATAGGAGATCGAAGTTTTTCCTTGGGTCAATTCCTAGGAAATTGATGCCCTAGGTAACCTTGGACGGCTAGACTTGGGAAAAAGTGGTAAAAGGTGAAGGAGATGACCACACTTTTAAGGGATCATTGCCTAATTCACTTGGGGATATGGAGTCAAGGTGATGATGAGTAAGAATTTGGTTTCTTGATCAAGGAGGCCCGAAAAGTCAACTTCATCCAATGTTGAGAGAAAGAAAAGAAAGGTGACCTTCAAGCATTTATACTTCAAAGCAAATGATGCAAGCTTATCGAGACAAATAATTTCTAGGACATTTCATTCATATAACATTGGTCCATACATTAAATTAGCTAAAACATACTTAATTCCACATTTCAATTATGCAACAACTAGCCCTAATTTTAGTATTATGCAGCAACAAGAATAAAAATGTTTTACTTACCAGCGTTTCATTTGCAAGACAAAGCTCAAAGACAAGAAAATATCAAATCCATACACCAAATTCTTCCATCTCCAAAACTACCCTCCAAGGAAAAAAATGTGAAGTTCTTTATCATTAGACAGATCCCAAGTCAGGTGATGATCCAAATGAATGTGTATCTAACATCAATATGTAGCCTCCCAAGGAGTTCAAGTTAGCCTATGGGCCTACATTAGCCCCTAACGATAAAACAATGTGCAAAAAAAACCCCTTTTGGTGATAAGCCCACCAAGCTAGCTCACAAGTGGAAAAATAAGCCTCACAAGGGGCCAAATAATAATATGTACATGTTGTGTGGCCCTCTAAAGGCCTAATAATGTCTTGAAGTGCCATATTGAGGAATAAATTCCTCGGAATATGATGGACAAGGGGGTCCAAGTAGTAGACCTGTAGTGCTCCTAGTGGGTCTGAGGGCACATAAATGATCCCATGGGTTTCCTTATGAATCGAAGGTGCTTGTAGATCCTTTGCAAGGGTCCGAGTGGTGGAATGAATGCTGCCATGACGTCGTACAAATCCTGGGACACCTGCCAAGAGTGTGTGGCTCCTGTGGGGGCTTACCGGGCATAACGTACCAAGCATATCACCATCATCCCAAAAGTGGATCGCTAGTAGTCCCTGGGCATTGGTGAAGATCTATGGAGTGTTGTCTATTGTTGTGGAGGCCAATGGTTCTTTGTGCACACCCTATATGTGCCAATGTAGACCTCTGGGGGTTAGGGTTCGGTATAGGGAGACCAAACCCTAATGGAAACTTCCTATAATCATGCATAAGATCCATTGTGTCCCCTAGGCTTCCAATGAAACTAGTCATTAAAATAATCATGTAAAAGAGTTTACAAACCATGGATAACAAAGTGGGCACTTCATAATGGCATGCCTTTCCGTAGTGGGTTTTGGCATGTGCTAGTGTCTCCAAGCTCTAAAGGGGGTTATACAAGTACCTTATTAGGTGGTTTCAGTCCTTAAAGGGGATAGTATGTCCAAGGTACAACCCTCTAATGGGGGTTGCAAGTGAGAAATAAGCAGAATGGAGTAGTGGTAAAATTGGCAACTAGGGCCAAACTCCATGTGGGTCATATTATTTATGGCCGCTGATATTTTTATTGGATCCTTCTCATTGAGAGGTGTAGGATTGATCTAAAGATCATCCAATTCCAATAAGTATTTATAAAGTTATGAATTTATTTATGTGATGGACAAATTGTTAAGTCGGCTAACAACTTATGGAGGCTCAAAAGCCCAACAGTCATGTCTATTCAACCTCTACGTTTTAGTATAAATAGACGAGGACTTCAAGTCATTTCTACAAACACTTGGATCTCTTCCTCTCTATACTTGTCTTTGGGTTTTAGTCAATGTTACTTGGGAGCGAGAGCGAAAGTGGGGAGTGGGAACGAAATTTTCAGAAGCTCCCGGTTTGGGAGCGAATCCCGGAGCGATTTTTTAAAAATATATATATTTTTTTAATTTTTTAATTTTTGATACA